>CM070840.1:31490744-31545744 GCA_036326025.1 Chrosomus eos
AGTGTAGGGGGATAGAATATATAGTTTGTCCAGTATAAAAACCATTACGTCTATGGAGAGTCCTCATAATGCTGTAGCACCAACGTGTGTGTGTGTGTGTGTGTGTGTGTGTGTGTGTGTGTGTGTGTGTGTGTGTGTGTGTGTGTGTGTGTGTGTGTGTGTGTGTGTGTGTGTGTGTGTGTGTGTGTGTGTGTGTGTGTTGTGTTGTGTACTACGTATACATCTAAATATTGTTCAGAAAAATAAATCACTCTGACAAAATTGAGATGAAGGAAAAGGTCCAAAACAAAATAATCAAAAATAAAAAAGCTCAAAGTTTGTAGATTTAGGCAACAAAAGATGAGAATGTTCAAAGGCTGATATCTAAATATGCTGGATATACGTTTTCAGTAAGAGTTTAAAAAAGGCAACAAGAAATCAAAACTCTTTATAAAAAAATTAATTGAACTAAAAGTATTTTTTTTAATGTTAATTAACATTCATCTAAATAATTTTTTATCAAAATGCAATTACTCCACCTCTAAAAATGCTTCCCTTTTCAATAAACGTCAGTCAAAGGTCATCATGGTAAAGTCACCATGAAATAAAAAAAATCAAAATGGATAATTCTTGTTTGTTTTTTATGGAATATTGTTTATTAAATGATTTATCGGTACACATCATCATAAGTAGTAAATTCCTATTCCTGGTAATGTTGAATCAGAATAAGTTCCTCTTGCAGCATCTCTTCTCTTCTCTGATGATGTGGGCGGGGCTATAACCTGTCACTCACATGAGATCAGCCAATAGCAAACCACAACCATCCAATCAGTCCCTCACAGACACAATCAAGCCCCGCCCATAAACACACTCAAGCCCCGCCCACATTTGTTCTTGTTCCAGAAGTGTTTCTCTCGGATATACGACACAATAGAGAAGAAATACGAGCTCAACTACAGTTTTATAACAATTTTATTCTGCGTAACACCCATCTTTTTACTTTTTTCCACTTTGAACCTCCAGTTTCACTTGTAAAAACTGCAAATGCGTCTTCATGTTGACTTTAAACAGCGGCTAGTTCCTTAGCAACTATAGCTTAACTCCCTTACTGGATCCCAGTCATTTACAGCGGCCAATACAGTGTGTTTAACATTTAAACTTTATGTGATCACATTATTTCTTTGTTAAATATAAGGGGAAAGAGTTTCCAAGTTTTTCACACAGCTTGCTCTTAATATTAACCTCATTTTCATTTACCGAATGTTTTGAGCCACCCTCACTGAACCACACAAACTGGCTGCTTCACCTCATTAATGCTGGGCGTTGCTTAGTGAAACGGCTGTTGATATTCATTGTTCCCGTCGACTTAGCCAAGAAAACGACGAAATACTACGACCATAATCGCAGGTCACACTCAATTAGCACCTGCCTCACTCTTTTTAAACACACACACACACACACACACACACACACACACACACACACACACACACACACACACACACACACACACCGTTTTGGGGACAATATGGAGTTGGACCGACTCTCCTGGCGTGAAGCCCGAGTTGGGTGTGTACCAGTGTAACAAGAACTGTGCCAACCGGGAAAACAGTTCTCCAGGGATCTGTGTTGGTGCCCAAACACACACTGGCTTTAAACATGCAGTATAAAGATAAGCTGAATAGAATGGATTCATATTTATGTACATTCTCAAGTTTAGAATCTTCATGACGTATTGCAAAAACCTGTAAGAAGCCTCCAGTCCTCAAGAGGGCGATAGAGATAATTGTGCCATTAAAACACCGTGCCACATGTTATTATAGAGAGCCTAAGCCCCTCCCCTTCCTTATTTAGGAAAAATATTGTATGGTAGTCAATGGCGAGAGACAACAAATATTTGGATCCCGTTTGAATTGTGCCTTGAATGGGCTCCTTGCACATAGCAACCTGACGTCATATCCGCAACGGGTAAATACGGCACGCTCTCTTCCTGTTTGAAGGCGTACAGACACAACGTAGACATTTTCCGCCTAATACTAGAAAACAGTACAGCATTATAACACGCAAATTCTGTCAGCTCGGTATTGTTTATTAGCCTGATGTAAGCTAGCAAAGTGACGTAAGCCATAAAGTTTGAGATATATAGACTTACCTTCATATCCGTGGATATATGAAGAGGCATACATTTTAAAGCCCTTCTCTCTAATTTGCTGGTAGGTGATTTGGATGAGGACTTACAAAGGAAATTTACGTCCGTTATTGTAAGTTTCGGCAACTTTTGTAAACATCTCATCTCATAGTGTAGAATAGCGCCGGAAAAGACGAGGCTGCATTTCCGGTAAGGGAGTAGTTACGTGCAAGGAGCCCATTACACATATGATGTTTGTCAATTTTAAAGATACATTTTAAAGTCAAGAAAGTCGCAGTTTGATGTAAAAATGTTGAGGCATAAAACTGTGAAAATATGTCATTAAAAAGACTACAAACCCAAAAGGCGCGCATGTGACGTCATACCTTTTCTCTCAATGAATGAAGCTAACTTTACTGAAGCTAACTTTACTGCAGCTAATTTTACTGAAGCTGACTTTACAGAAGCTAACTTTACTGAAGCTAACTTTACTGAAGCTAACTTTACTGCAGCTAACTTTACTGCAGCTAACTTTACTGAGGCTAACTTTACTGATGCTGACTTTACTGAAGCTAACTTTACTGAAGCTAATTTTACTGAAGCTGACTTTACTGAAGCTAACTTTACTGAAGCTAACTTTACTGAAGCTAACTTTACTGAAGCTAATTTTACAGAAGCTAACTTTACTGAAGCTAACTTTACTGCAGCTAATTTTACTGAAGCTGACTTTACTGAAGCTAACTTTACTGAAGCTGACTTTACTGAAGCTAACTTTACTGAAGCTAACTCTACTGAAGCTAACTTTACTGAAGCTATCATTACTGAAGCTAACTTTACTGAGCTAACTTTACTGAAGCTAACTTTACTGAGGCTAACTTTACTGAAGCTAACTTTACTGAGGCTAACTTTACTGAAGATAACTTTACTGAAGCTAACTTTACTGAGGCTAACTTTAAGGAAGCTAACTTTACTGAAGATAACTTTACTGAAGGTAACTTTACTGAGGCTAACTTTACTGAGGTTAACTTTACTGAAGCTAACTTTACTGAAGCTAACTTTAAGGAAGCTAACTTTACTGAAGCTAACTTTACTGAAGCTAACTTTACTAAAGCTAACTTTACTGAAGCTAACTTTACGGAAGCTAACTTTACTGAAGCTAACTTTACTGAGGCTAACTTTACTGAGGCTAACTTTACTGAAGCTAACTGTACTGAAGCTAACTTTACTGAGCTAACTTTACTTTAGCTAACTTTACTGAGTTAACTTTACTGAAGCTAACTTTACTGAAGCTAACTTTACTGAAGCTAACTTTACTGAGGCTAACTGTACTGAAGCTAACTTTACTGAAGCTAATTTTACTGAGGCTAACTGTACTGAAGCTAACTTTACTGAGCTAACTGTACTGAAGCTAACTTTACTGAGGCTAATTTTACTGAGGCTAACTTTACTGAAGCAAACTTTACTGAAGCTAACTGTACTGAAGCTAACTTTACTGAGCTAACTTTACTTTAGCTAACTTTACTGAGTTAACTTTACTGAAGCTAACTTTACTGAAGCTAACTGTACTGAAGCTAACTGTACTGAAGCTAACTGTACCAGGGTTTCCCATACATTCATTAATTTGTGGAGGGCCGCCACAATATCAACGCTGACCGCCACGGATTGATTTTCAGATTTTTTAACTATTTAATATGGGTAAAATTGTATTTTATTGTAGAGCTGCGCGCAGCTTGCTCCCCCCTCTCTCTCTCTCTCTCTCACAAACTGACAACGGAGGCGCGCACGAATAGCCCCGCCTCCTCTTCGAGCACAGTCTCAAAATATGAGCATGCGTTGGAGGACGGATTGTTGCGGTCACTGCGGAGCTTATTTTCCCAGCGAATATTCCAGAATCAATCCGGAGTGGAATGGTTGTAATGAACACTGCTGCAAAACAACTCTGATGTTAAACGCTGTCGCGTTTCCATTAGATTCAGGGTTTCCCGAAGCACTTTGTAACTAAGGCGGCCGCCTAAGCAACACACGCCTTAACTAACGTTACGTCGTCAAAAAATGTATGAGCGAAGAAGCCTGCCTTGTTACTCTGTCCTGTTTATAGCTTAAATTCTCTGCCCGAGGCAGAACTTGGGCCGATATTACCCGCCGCCATCCTCGGGCCGGGCCCTTGATCTAGAGACGTGCGGCGCGGGACTAGATTTGATGGCCGAGTGCGAGCGGTAATGCACTCACTCTTTGTGTGCGGGCTGTGGGAGAATAAAACGATTCACAGGACTCCCGCAAATTATGAATATCAATGAATAAAACATATAAAAACTAATAAATTGTTATTAATCTGTTGCAGAAAAGAACAACTAAACAAAATTGAAACGATTTACTGGCCAGAGTTTCTATTTGTAACATGTTTCCAGCGTGAGCGATGTAGCCAATCACAGACATATGTGTTGATTTCTTAAACACAATGACCAATCAGAAGCATTTAAGATGGACTCCCATCACCGCTCAAAACTGACTTTTTGTTCAGTGCTGAATTCTGAATGCTGGCAAATCCTCTGTTTATAACAAACAAAGTGTACTAGTGTAGATATTGTGAAATATTCATTGTGCAATCAGCTTCATTGATAATAATAGAGATGTCTGAGATCGCGATGATGTCAGCTTTTTAGGGATTATTAACATGCAGTCATGGCAAACCACACCATGGCAAAAGTAGCCTATGCTTTTATGTTAAATTAACAGTTGTTTGTAAATTCGCACCTCTGCATTTTGACAATGTTGTTTTGCACTTAATTTTGCACTTCATTGTTTTATAGTTGTAAAGTGTTTGTTAAAATTCAGTTGTTGTTTCAGTTGTTATGTTTTGCACTTTTTAGCACAAATATTTTAAAATATTTGTATAGTTTGTTAAAATTGCACATTGCAAATGTTGTTTTGAAAAGCTGGTTATTTATAAATCTAATTTGTTATTTAAATTTAATATAGTGTTTAATAATTGTTACATTTAGTACAGAGCCTGTAGTCTATCACACAAACAAGCCAATATGATAGGGCATTGGAATATTTTTTTCAGAAAGGCCCGTAAAATAAAATGTTCAAACAAAGGGTGCAAAATATGCAACAAGAAGTCTGTGGAGCAGTCAAAAAAGTGTAGCAATGGCATAGCAATAGCAATGTCTTTAAGTTATCTGACATTATGTGTCAACCCATTCCCCCCCCCCCCCCCCTGAGAAACACTGTGTACTGAAGCTAACTTTACTGAGCTAACTTTACTTTAGCTAACTTTACTGAGTTAACTTTACTGAAGCTAACTTTACTGAAGCTAACTTTACTGAAGCTAACTCTACTGAGGCTAACTTTACTGAAGCTAACTTTACTGAAGCTAACTTTACTGAGCTAACTTTACTGAAGCTAACTGTACTGAAGCTAACTTTACTGAAGCTAACTCTACTGAGGCTAACTTTACTGAAGCTAACTTTACTGAGCTAACTTTACTGAAGCTAACTTTACTGAGGCTAACTTTACTGAAGCTAACTGTACTGAAGCTAACTTTACTGAGCTAACTTTACTTTAGCTAACTTTACTGAGTTAACTTTACTGAAGCTAACTTTACTGAAGCTAACTTTACTGAAGCTAACTTTACTGAAGCTAATTTTACTGAAGCTAACTTTACTGAAGCTAACGTCTGTCATTTTCTCTATAGTCTAACGTTATAATCGTAACTTTACGCCGTCATGCCTGTGTGTTTTGTACCAGACTGCACACACACACACGAGCTTGGTGACGTACATAGTGTGAGACGAGAGATGTAGTTCATTGAGTGATTTTCACATAAAACTAAATGTTACTCTTCTGTTTTATGACAAACTGTGACTTTCTTGACTTAAAAGGTGCCATGTGTAATAATTGAGGTAAAAATATCACAAAAATGGGCTACACGCTAGAGGTCTTCACAGTGCACCCGAGACCCGTCGACCCGGGACCCGACCCGGGACCCGTACGGGTTCGGGTCTAAATTTTAAATGATCGGCCGGGTCCGGGTCGGGTCCGAATTTATTACTTCGGGTCCCGGGTCTGTTTAAAATTGTGTAATACCCGTGCGATCGGACTCGATCAGAGCCAGAATGAGTCAGATCAGCACTGCTTGTGTTTTTTTTGCAACTTGTAAAAGTAGGTAAAGAAAAGAGAAATAATAAAAAAAAGCGATCTCTCTCTCTCTCTCTGCCGTTAGAAGCAGAGCGCGCGGCCGCGCCCAGACTCAGTCAGAGAGAGTTAATGCAACTGCACGCACGGTAATGATGGATACCTTTGTGTGCAGTGGGGAAACTATGGAAGCCCGTTTCCGCCACAATTGAGTAAAAAAAAAAGATTATCTAAGTCATAATAATGAGAAACTTTCTCATAATTATGACTTGGTATCTCATTATAATGAGAAAGTTTCTCGTTATTATGACTTAGTATCTCATTATATTGAGAAAGTTTCTCATAATTATGACTTAGTATCTCATTATATTGAGAAACTTTCTCATAATTATGACTTAGTTTCTCAATATAATGAGATACTTTCTCGTAATTATGACTTAACATCTCATAATAATTAGAAACTTTCTTGTAATTATGACTTAACATCTCATAATAATGAGAAACTTTCTCATAATAATGAGAAACTTTCTCGAAATAACGACTTAACATCTCATAATAACGAGAAACTTTCTCGTAATAATGACTTATTTTTTCGCACTTCTACGCATGCGCAAAGCAGGGAGTGCCACGCTAGCGACATCCGCTGGTCAAAGCCGTGTAAATGCAGTGCTCTGCATTTGTGATAAATTATCAGTATATGAGACTGGCTTGGCTTGAATGGCTTCCATACTAGATAGTCTTTTATTCATTTGTATTTTGTGTATGAACAAGCAGCAACACAGAAAGGTTCATCTGGAAATCTGTGTACAAACATTTTCAAGCAGTTTTGTTTTTGTATAAGGGTGCGTTTCCACTGCGCTGCTTTTTCATTGTTTTTTTAGGCAAACGCGCACTAGACCGAGGTTGTGCTGTGCTCGCGTTTTTGCAGCGTCTCGCGCATGACACAGCGTTCTAAAAAAGAAGTTCAGCTTTTAAACACACGTCTCAAGGCCTTGCGTTTTCCCCATTCCACTGCCCACAGCCCATGTAAATGTCCCCAAACTCATAAACATCTTAATTGATATCGTAGGCTATTGATATCTTCCAGATGAACCTGCACATCAAATATCCTAGACCTAGACGCATCCGCAAAATAAGTGTTTCCATCGGTGTGCACAAGCAGGCGTCCTTCGTTACCATGGTAACCGTCCTGCGTCTGCACACCTCACACCTTTTCGTGGGCATGGAAAAGTATGGAAGATACTGATGATTTTGAATTGATGTTATTTATTGATGATGATACTACAAATTGCACGTAGTTCACACTGACTTTAATGAAAACAACTGTTTTGCAGAGCGTGCCATGTTTGCTGTGATGCATTTACACAGCTATGACCAGCGGATGTCGCTAGCGTGGCACTCTCTTCTGCTCCACTGCTTTGCGCATGCGTAGAAGTGCGAGAAAATAAGTCATTATTTCGAGAAAGTTTCTCATTATTATGAGAAAGTTTCTCATTATTATGAGAAAGTTTCTCATTATTATGAGAAAGTTTCTCATTATTATGAGATGTTAAGTCATAATTACGAGAAAGTTTCTCATTATTATGAGATGTTAAGTCATAATTACGAGAAAGTTTCTCATTATTATGAGATGTTAAGTCATAATTATGAGAAAGTTTCTCATTATTATGAGATGTTAAGTCATAATTATGAGAAAGTTTCTCATTATTATGAGATGTTAAGTCATAATTATGAGAAAGTTTCTCAATATAATGAGATACTAAGTCATTATTACGAGAAAGTTTCTCATTATTATGAGATGTTAAGTCATAATTACGAGAAACTTTCTCATTATAATGAGATACTAAGTCATAATAACGAGAAACTTTCTCATTATAATGAGATACTAAGTCATAATTATGAGAAAGTTTCTCATTATTATGACTTAGATAATCTTTTTTTTTACTCAATTGTGGCGGAAACGGGCTTCCATAGGAAACAGATCTTTACTTTATTTAAGTTTATTTTATTTCTATATTTTATTTTATGTTTTTCTTGGTAGTAATTATTGATATGTAGGTAGGCTACTATGTATACGTGTCATTTTGAGTTCGTGTTCCTATTATGTGACATAGTAAATGGTTCAAATCTCAAAAATGCTTGCAGACTTTGAGTTACACACTCATATTTAAATATATTTCAAATCAGCAACAAAATCTGAGGTGAATTGTCACAGAAATGTTTTCTATGACTCTCAAATTCGTTAAAAAAAACCCCAACATTTTAGGCTGATCCAGCTAGCGCGCATGTGCAGTCTTAAGTTTGTCGCATGTCATGTTTCTTTAACCGGAGCTTCCAGCAGAGAGCACATATTATGAAAGCAAATAAATAATGTCAGCGGCCATGGCACTGAACGAGCAATTGTTATTATAAGTTAGTTCAAAAGGACAAACGGTTAAGTTAGTTATTATGCGAGTTAACTCGAGTGCATGTGCAAAGTTGCATTTGTCATCCATCACCGTGACATCAAGTGGACTTTTAAAGCTGAAATACTGAGTGGATTAAGCTTGGAATAACGAGAGAAATAACATGAATAGAACTTTCTTGTCGGTGGATTGCAATGCATCACAGTCAGTCAGGTAACGTTACAAGAAAGTGAGACGACGACTACTAAAATTATGTAAGACAAAAAGTTTTATTTTTCGCAACTTGTGTGAAATAATATGTGACAATCGGGTCCAGTCGGGTTTGTGTCTTGCCGTCGGGTTCGGGTCCAGTTTTTTAAATAATAAACGGGTCCAGGTCGGGTCCGGGCACGGCGTTTCTCGGATCTGCACGGGTCCGGGTCCAACTTTTGAAATAATAGACGGGTCCGGGTCGGTTCGGTTTAGCACATTACGGGTCTCTTCCGGGTCGGGCATGAATTTTTGGACCCGTGAAGACCTCTACTACACGCATCAAAAGAATGAAAAGAAATAAGGGCGATTATGTCATTAAAAAAATGAAAAGTTATAGTGTTGCAGAGATATCAACCTAAAATATAGCTGCGAGCAGCGATTACGGGCCCAAGCCGGTGGCACCGCAACCCTGGTGCACCAGGGTGGCGCTACCGTCGGCTTTGGCCCTTCATCGCTGCTCGCAGCTATATTTATATATATATATATATATATATATATATATATATATATATATATATATATAAAGCCAGTGGCACCGCCAGCCTGGTGCCTTTAGGGTTATTGTGCACGACGTGACACAAAATATCTGCTCGCTATCTGCCGAACGGCTCTGGTAGTTCCGCTTCAGCACTGTCATGTTTTGTTCAACAATTATATTGATCTGAAATATAGCACATTAATTTTAAATTTATTTAGGTTCAATTACCAAACATACAATCTTAATTTAATTTAAAGCAAACAATACATTTAAAATATATGGGTTGTATGCACATAAAAAAAAAAAAGAAGATATATCCAAAAAAGACAAGGCCTTAAAGCAGTGGTTCTCAATCTTGGTCCTAGGGTGCCACTGCTCTGCACATTTTATATGTCTCCTTTATCTGACACACCCACTTCAGTTAATAAAGCTCTTTCCTAACGAGCTGATGATCTGAATCAGGTGTGTTAAATGAGGGAGACATACAAACTATGCAGAGCAGTGGCTCCCTAGGACCAGGATTGAGATCCACTGCCTTAAAGGGTTAAACTCTTTTCACTGTAACACACACACACACACACACACACACACACACACACACACACACACACACGTCAAGTCACTTACATTTTAGATGCAATATTGACGGTTTTTCTGTTTCAGCAGCGAAAATAGTTAAACAAAGATCACAGCAGAACCATTGCGCATCTCACAGCAACATGTTTTCTCATTACTGAATGATTCAGCATTTTGGACAAATTGGTTTACTCAAAGATTGACGATATCATCGTCCACGATGTTAAAGTCCCCATGAAATCAAAATTGACCATACTTACTTTGTTTGCCTAAATTGATCGTTTTGTGGTGAACAATTCATCCGTGCAAGTCAATCCACACAAAAAAATTTTTTGGCTTCGTAATCTTTAATCAAATTCTGAAAATGCCCCTCCCCTCTGCACTGGAGGACCTTGCCCGATGACGTAGGCTTGATGGTTTGGGTGTCTGCTTAACATCCGTAATCACGCCCCTCCAACTGACAGTAGACAGGCACACAGCGTGTGAAAGGAGAGATGGCGAGGAGGTGCATTTTTCTAGATCCAATCAGGTGCTAGTTGGAAAAAAAAGCCACGCTCACTATTTTGCCTCATAAGTATTCCGTTTCTCTCGGAAATACGTCACAGCACTGGAGAAAAGCCGTTTGCAACTTCCGGTTCATGGGGACTTTAAGCAAAGAACGTATATTTACAAGAAGTGAAAGCCAATAGAACGTTCCATTGCAACACCAGCGCCCAGCAGCAGCGCTACGCTTCCGCCATTTTGGGGTGAAAGCCATATATTTAGCCCAGTGCAGAGGTCATTTTTAGGTTGAAATAATTATGTAAAAAGAGGAGGCAGCGCCAGATTTTTTAACGCAGGTGCCGAGGGGGTGCTAGATCATTGACAGGGGGAGCTGCGCACTTATAGCCTATATTGTGCTACTATTATTAAATGAGCAAAACTTCGATATTTAATATTCAATCATTTTAATTATCACAACTAAAGTTTTAATTTTACTAAATTGAATAAGAACAACATTCAGCATTCAATCAAATATATTTAAAGATGTATTATTTATAATGTTATTTCAACATAATATCTCGTTATTTCAACATATGTGAGTGTGCAACATAATCAGAGAGTAGCCTATTTCTTTTCGTTTGGAATAGTTTCGTTTAAATATTTAGTTGCAAGCTTTCTATATTTCTCATGTCTGAGGCATATTTCGGTTAATTTATGATGAGATTCGCTCAAGACGAGCGCCGGCGCCGGATGTCATGATTATGTCTGCTATATTTGCCATTTATTAAATCCAGCCGATTAAATTTAAAAAAAAAATAAAAATAAGATAGAATTTATACAAAACGAAATTAATTTTAAAGAAAGGCTTTCTACAAAACACAGCGTAGGCTAATGAGTCAAAATCATGTATGAGCCACTTCATGTCTCCCGATATCATACTCATGCTGTTCACTTTTCATAATCAATATGGGGAAAAAAACATTATAATATTTGAACAAATATGAAACTAAATGCGCTTATTTAATGGCTACAACAACACGTATACAGTATTAGGCCTACAAACTCTCTATTTGTACAACTATTAGGCCTATACAACAGCAATAGAAACAGCTTTACAGTAAACTTCTTATATCGTATATTAATGACCGTTAAAGCAAGACTATGTAAACAAAAACACACAGCCACTGTACAAAATTGTGGCAATTATAGGATAACGGACACAGCAATGCATAATGTTCCATAAGATCATCATGTTTGTAGCATGATCCAGGGGATTAAAACGTACAAAATATATTTCAGGCCAAGTGGAGTTGGTAACTAATAATAGTAGTAAATGTGTAAAGTTGCATAAAATGGAAATATTCTATAATGCAAGAAAAAACTACCTCAAAAAACTGTTATCTGTGCTGTTGTCCAGTAACTCCCGTTGGAATATTCATCCCAAAATGGCGGCCGCGCTCCCGAAGCGCCACCTAGTGGCTGTTACCAGAAAAGCATCAGAGTTTCGCCTCTTGTGCCTCTTTGCTTTAAGCCAGCATCGCGATCCCCCCCCCCCCCCCCCCCATGTTTCCATGGTGACGCGTCATGCTTGGCACGTGATTCACCACAGCCAAAATAGACATGTAACGTTAGCGCTTTTATTTATAAATATTAACAAACCTGGTTACCATGTCATTAACTATCTTCTATTCTGATTCTCAAATGTGTGTAAGTGAGTTTGTTTTGTCGTTTAAAAAACAGTTTCTCCCGAAATACATGCATGGCCGGTGAACTGGGAGAAGAATAGAGTTAACTTTATAGTTACTTACACTGTGTGTCTGATATGAATAAAATCCGTCGGCAAATATATTTGAATGGGTTGTTATGGCTGCTTCCATAGACACCATTGTGTATTTTACAAACTATAAATGTATTGTTTTGCTATAAGTTATATGCATTTAAATGTCTGAAACCTAAAATAAACATTATGTGGTTAAAAACACTGAATAGTTGTGATATAATATGACAAGCACTGAACGCGTCTGTCTCTGGCTCAGCGCCAGCCACAGCGCGAAAGCACAGTCTGGATCTGGCTGCTCTGTCACGTGTACATTGTACATCATGTACATTCGCTCCTAGTGGTCAGCTGCTGCAGACTCAGAGCGTGCCGAAATCAAAATGGCTGATGAGATGTAGAGGAAAATATCTCCGCGTTGTGCCTATGCCCCTTAGCTGTTCTAAATTCACTGTAAAACACAGCTTTGCGGGGCTTATTGCTTAAGTGAAAAATTAAAACGTTAGCCCCGCCCCTCCTCCCGATATCATCGTCCATCGCGATGTTTCACTGTACACATCGTCTGATGCCAAATTGGTAGACATCGCAAACCCTAGATTCAATGACCAATCCATACCTGTCTCATTCATGAATGACTCAGTCGTTCGAACGAATCGTTTGAACGAATGAATCAATGACTCGCTCATTAAGACGGTAGCCTGGCGACACCTAGTGACGGTTCAGTGTTATGTTTAAAAGTATCATTCTTTCCAACGATTTTTAATTGACTCATATTTAAAACAATCTCATAACATCTTTTAATGCATTGTTATTTTTCAATGTAAATGATGTAATTTGATCAGCCCTACCTAGGGTAACAGCCATATAGTATCTTATTATTCTAAATAATTGAATTTATTGATCAAATTTACAAATTAAAATGAAAGATGAAGCATACATTTAATAAGACTGGACTAGGGGTGCCTTGCAGATATTACAATTATGCACTTTTAAATATACCATTGCCACCCACCGTCAATTTGGTGTGTGTGTGTGTGTGTGTGTGTGTGTGTGTGTGTGTGTGTGTGTGTGTGTGTGTGTGTGTGTGTGTGTGTGTGTGTGTGTGTGTGTGTGTGTGTGTGTGTGTGTGTGTGTGTGTGTGTGTGTGTGTATGTGTGTGGGTTGGTTTGTGTGGGTTGGTTTATGTGATTTATGAGGACACAAATTTGTATAATGACGTGTATTACACTGGTATTACAACTTATGGGTGGTTTATGAGGACATTTCAAAAGTCCTCATAAATCAAATGGCTTGAAAAACATAAAAAACAATGTTTTATTAAAAAAATTTAAATGCAGCATGTCTGTTATATGCCTTTACTTTATTAAAAAAACGTATTTAAAAAATACAAGGCTTAAGACATTTATTTCCTTTTTTAATGAAGGCCAAACCACACAGCAGTGAAATGGTTAATCTAGCCCCACTCCCCCTCCCCCTCCCCACACTCACAGACACACACACACAGAGAGCAGGCACAGAGACGTAGGCTCAGAGAGAAATGACCATATTCAAACCAAAATATCTGACTTCCTCTTGGTTATTGCTAATGACTGTAAATTAGAAAGTTGTCTGGCTGGAGGAGAACTATATAAATACAGATTTTTGTAACTCTAGATGAAACTAACCCGCCCACTTTTGTCAAAAGGTGGCGCTACTGAGTCCCTGCACCACGCCCATTTCTGAAACTATGCACATGTCACCTGGCTAATAAATATGATCTGTCTGTCGAGTTTCATGCAATTTTAAGCAATTTCAGGCATGCTAAGAGTCTCAAAGCATCCAAAAAGAATTTTAAAGTTTGATGGATTGCCACAGCAACAGTTTCAAAGATATCAAGAATCCATTCACAGGTCTTCATCTGCCGTGTATTTACATTATACAGATGAAGTTTGAAGCAAATCGGGTAAAAATAAGAGGGTGATTTCAAAGCATTTTGAAAGTGACACACTTCCTGCTGCCAGTTGGTGGCGCTATAACTTTGACTCACAATAGTCACATCCATGTGATCGGGCTCTTACAACGAACACACTGCTGAAGTTTCATCAAGATTAGTTAATGTATGCAGTAGTTATGACACACTTCCCGTTTCACGTTTCTCGCCATAATTTCGTTTCCTCGCCATGGCCAAACCGTTCGAGATATCAAAAATCCCCTCGCAAACTTTCATCCTCAACGTCTTGACTTCACGCTGACCGAGTTTCGTGCCGTGTGTTTGAATTCTCTAGGAGGAGTGTTTCACATTCCTTTGCATGCGTTTTCCAAACAAGCCTAAATAGCCGACTTCCTGTTGGGCTGGGGTAAAAAGTTAGAGTGCGAAGTATATATGAAACGATGAGATCTACATGTGTACCGAGTTTCATATTATTACATGCAAGCGTGTTTGATTTATGGACCATGTTTTCGGACCCCGTTCCAGGGGGCGCTGTCGAGCCCCCCTGCCACGCCCGGGTACCATCTTCAGCCCGGCCCTGATGGCCGCGGGTTCTGAGCCGTGTGCAAAGTTTCAGGAGTTTTTGAGCATGTTAAGGCCTCCAAAAGTGTCCAAAAGGTAGTAAAAAAATAATTAGAAGAATAAGAATAAATATAGCTGCGAGCAGCGATTACGGGCCCAAGCCGGTGGCACCGCAACCCCAGGGTGGCGCTACCGTCGGCTTTGGCCCTTCATCGCTGCTCGCAGCTATATTTATTATATATATATATATATATATATATATATATATATATATATATATATATATATATATATATATATAAAGCCAGTGGCACCGCCAGCCTGGTGCCTTTAGGGTTATTGTGCACGACGTGACACAAAATATCTGCTCGCTATCTGCCGAACGGCTCTGGTAGTTCCGCTTCACCACTGATGATGTTGTAGAATTAGTGCGCTCTGGTTGGTCTGGATTATTGGGGATTTTTTAATTTATGCAGAAATAAGTTATTTATAATACAGATAGAGAATAAAGTTAGTGTTGATTAAAATGAAAGAAAACAATTATATAGATCTGAAATATAGCACATTAATTTTAAATTTATTTAGGTTCAATCAGGGGCGGAGCCAGACAATGTAAACATTCGGTGCTTAGCCCAAACCAAGGGCATATCTATTTTTATTATGTGGGGTTGCTCTCCCTAGGGGGGTCCGGGGGTATGCCCCCCCGAGAATTTTTTTTGAAAAATAAACCATTAAATGGCACTTTCTGGAGAGTTTTGTGCAAAGAAATTGATAAATTTAATATTATATGAAATGTGAAAAACTGTAAGGTTAAGAGCATAAGGTTAAGAGCATTGTTGCATTGTTGTAGAAGATTTAGGACAAATTGGTTTACTCAAAGATTGACGATATCATCGTCCATCGTGATGGCTGACAGACATCACGATGTTAAGCCAGCATCGCGACCCCCCCCCCCCCCCCCCCATGTTTCCATGGTGACGCGTCATGCTTGGCACGTGATTCACCACAGCCAAAATAGACATGTAACGTTAGCGCTTTTATTTATAAATATTAACAAACCTGGTTACCATGTCATTAACTATCTTCTATTCTGATTCTCAAATGTGTGTAAGTGAGTTTGTTTTGTCGTTTAAAAAACAGTTTCTCCCGAAATACATGCATGGCCGGTGAACTGGGAGAAGAATAGAGTTAACTTTATAGTTACTTACACTGTGTGTCTGATATGAATAAAATCCGTCGGCAAATATATTTGAATGGGTTATGGCTGCTTCCATAGACACCATTGTGTATTTTACAAACTATAAATGTATTGTTTTGCTATAAGTTATATGCATTTAAATGTCTGAAACCTAAAATAAACATTATGTGGTTAAAAACACTGAATAGTTGTGATATAATATGACAAGCACTGAACGCGTCTGTCTCTGGCTCAGCGCCAGCCACAGCGCGAAAGCACAGTCTGGATCTGGCTGCTCTGTCACGTGTACATTGTACATCATGTACATTCGCTCCTAGTGGTCAGCTGCTGCAGACTCAGAGCGTGCCGAAATCAAAATTGCTGATGAGATGTAGAGGAAAATATCTCCGCGTTGTGCCTACGCCCCTTAGCTGTTCTAAATCCACTGTAAAACACGGCTTTGCGGGGCTTATTGCTTAAGTGAAAAATTAAAACGTTAGCCCCGACCCTCCTCCGATATCATCGTCCATCGCGATGTTTCACTGTACACATCGTCTGATGCCAAATTGGTAGACATCGCAAACCCTAGATTCAATGACCAATCCATACCTGTCTCATTCATGAATGACTCAGTCGTTCGAACGAATCGTTTGAACGAATGAATCAATGACTCGCTCATTAAGACGGTAGCCTGGCGACACCTAGTGACGGTTCAGTGTTATGTTTAAAAGTATCATTCTTTCCAACGATTTTTAATTGACTCATATTTAACACAATCTCATAACATCATTTAATGCATTGTTATTTTTCAATGTAAATGATGTAATTTGATCAGCCCTACCTAGGGTAACAGCCATATAGTATCTTATTATTCTAAATAATTGAATTTATTGATCAAATTTACAAATTAAAATGAAAGATGAAGCATACATTTAATAAGACTGGACTAGGGGTGCCTTGCAGATATTACAATTATGCACTTTTAAATATACCATTGCCACCCACCGTCAATTTGGTGTGTGTGTGTGTGTGTGTGTGTGTGTGTGTGTGTGTGTGTGTGTGTGTGTGTGTGTGTGTGTGTGTGTGTGTGTGTGTGTGTGTGTGTGTGTGTGTGTGTGTGTGTGTGTGTGTGTGTGTGTGTGTGTGTGTGTGTGTGTGTGTGTGTGTGTGTGTGTGTGTGGGTTGGTTTGTGTGGGTTGGTTTATGTGATTTATGAGGACACAAATTTGTATAATGACGTGTATTACACTGGTATTACAACTTATGGGTGGTTTATGAGGACATTTCAAAAGTCCTCATAAATCAAATGGCTTGAAAAACATAAAAAACAATGTTGTATTAAAAAAATTTAAATGCAGCATGTCTGTTATATGCCTTTATTAAAAAAACCGTATTTAAAAAATACAAGGCTTAAGACATTTATTTTCTTTTTTAATGAAGGCCAAACCACACAGCAGTGAAATGGTTAATCTAGCCCCACTCCCCCTCCCCCTTCCCACACTCACAGACACACACACAGAGAACAAGCACAGAGACGTAGGCTCAGAGAGAAATGACCATATTCAAACCAAAATATCTGACTTCCTCTTGGTTGTTACTAATGACTGTAAATTAGAAAGTTGTCTGGCTGGAGGAGAACTATATAAATACAGATTTTTGTAACTCTAGATGAAACTAACCCCCCCACTTTTGTCAAAAGGTGGCGCTTCTGAGTCCCTGCACCACGCCCGTTTCTGAAACTATGCACATGTCACCTGGCTAATAAATGTGATCTGTCTGTCGAGTTTCATGCAATTTTAAGCAATTTCAGGCATGCTAAGAGTCTCAAAAGCATCCAAAAAGAATATTAAAGTTTGATGGATTGCCACAGCAACAGTTTCAAAGATATCAAGAATCCATTCACAGGTCTTCATCTGCCGTGTATTTACATTATACAAATGAAGTTTGAAGCAAATCGGGTAAAAATAAGAGGGTGATTTCAAAGCATTTTGAAAGTGACACACTTCCTGCTGCCAGTTGGTGGCGCTATAACTTTGACTCACAATAGTCACATCCATATGATCGGGCTCTTACAACGAACACACTGCTGAAGTTTCATCAAGATCAGTTAATGTATGCTGAAGTTATGACACACTTCCTGTTTCACGTTTCTCGCCATAATTTTGTTTCCTCGCCACGGCCAAACCGTTCGAGATATCAAAAATCCCCTCGCAAACTTTCATCCTCAATGTCTTGACTTCACGCTGACCGAGTTTCGTGCCGTGTGTTTGAATTCTCTAGGAGGAGTACTTCAAATTCCATTGCGTGTGTTTTACCAACAACCCTAAATAGCCCACTTCCTGTTGGGCTGGGGTAAAAAGTAAGAGTGTGAAGTATATATGAAACGATGAGATCTACATGTGTACCGAGTTTCATATTATTACATGCAAGCGTGTTTGATTTATGGACCATGTTTTCGGACCCCGTTCCAGGGGGCGCTGTCGAGCCCCCCTGCCACGCCCGGGTACCATCTTCAGCCCGGCCCTGATGGCCGCGGGTTCTGACATGTGTGCAAAGTTTCAGGAGTTTTTGAGCATGTTAAGGCCTCCAAAAGTGTCCAAAAGGTAGTAAAAAAAAAATAATAATAATAATAATAATAATAATAAATAATCCTTAGGAAAACAATAGGGCCTTCGCCCTTTGGGCTTGGGCCCTAATAAATAATCCTTAGGAAAACAATAGGGCCTTCGCCCTTAGGGCTTGGGCCCTAATAATCCTTAGGAAAACAATAGGGCCTTCGCCCTTTGGGCTTGGGCCCTAATTAGCATTACTAGCCCCGGCCTGACATGTGTTGTAATACCAGTTTCGGCCATGAGAGGCGGTATGCGGGCAACATACATAACCACCAGCCAAACTGCAACACACGAATAACTCGCACTGGTTGTATCTTTTTAATCTCTAAAAATCTCCAAATGCTCCACGTGAAACTGCGGTCTTTTGACCGTGTCAATTGATTTGATTAATATGCGCGAGGGAGAGAGAGCAGGACCACTCTTGTGTTGTTTGAAGACGTGAGAGTGTGCGCGGCGCGCGGCCGGGTCTCTCTCTCTCTCTCTCTCTCTCTCTCTCTCTCTCTCTCTCTCTCTCTCTCTCTCTCTCTCTCTCTCTCTCTCTTTCTCTCTTAGGGTGGCCATACGTCCGGATTTTGGCCGGACAGTCCAGATTTTAAGCCCCCTGTCCGGCGTCCGGCGCAGCCTCAAGCCGTACACTCATTTGTCCTCCTTTTTGGAGTTGCGCTGAATTTTTGAAAAAAATCAACTTTTTTTTATGTTTTTAAATTAACTTAAAATCCCGCATAATGATAGCGGCTCTCTGATGCCCATAAATTAGTTCAAATCTCTTGGAATCTAGAGCCGTGCATGCGAGACAGAACATACTCTATGTGCTCCAAACCGTACAGCGCGCGGCAGAGAGCTAGAGTTGCGTGTCCTCAGCACCAACCCAACACATGACCCCCCCACCCCCCCTCAACAAAACCATGATCACCAAAATATAGCCTATGTGTCCTCCATTTTGGTGTTATGGAAATGGCCACCCTACTCTCTCTGCTCGTAACGCGCCCTGTCAAGCGCAGCGGCAGCAGTCATTCTAGTCTACATCCCTCACCGATCAAAATAGGCTTTGGCGGGACAAAGCGGACTATTTGACGGTTTTAGAAGATTAACAACCTGAAACTAAAAAGCAGACTAGAGTAGGCCAACTTTCTGGAGGTATACATTACTGCCCCCATCTGGTATGGAATATGTGGAGTATAAATTGATTTTTTGACATAAGGCACCTTTAAAAGATTGAAAAGATAAGTTGTCTCTCTCGCCATTGACTACCATACATATTTTTTCCCGAAATAAGGTCCCATGAGCCGGGATCTTTAGCCATAGCATGTCAACAGTTAAACTAAGTTTAGCTATAAACATGCTAACAGAATAACACGCATTGTAACGGTCACTTTGTGTTTTATTTTAATCTGAGTTCAAATCATATGAGAAGAACTGCGCATGTGCGTGTCAGTTAGTTTTTGACAAGTGAGGAAAGAGATAAACGCTCTGCCGACTCTCTTTTGTATTCTTTCTTTTATTCCCTTTTATATTGTGACCAGAGTTGGATGTTTCTTTGTATACTTTTTTTCCTCACTCGATCCCCATGTATGCGGACGAGTGTGTGACGTAAAGTTGTTTTATTAAACGCGGGGAAAATACAACATCTCTCGTCTCGTGCTTATTTTCCTTGGACACCTGTTTTTATCTCTCTGGGCAACATCTCAACTTTGCGTTACAAAGTGGCGCCCGAACAGTGTGGATCTACCAAGGTTATCTATTTTTTTTTCTTCTCTACCGACGGGTTATCGTCTGACATGTTCGTGCTACAGTGGTGTATCCAGGCAAGTCATCTGGCATCGTAACCGTGTTGGCCGTGCGGCGTCCGTTGGATGGATCTGTGATTGCGTTTCGTGGATTTCCTGCTGTTTAAAAAAAAAGAAGAAGAAGATTTGTTCGAGCTCGATCGGATTTGCAGGTACAAGGAGTGCAGGTGACATTTGATGTTTTGTTTCGTTTAGTTTGGATAGTTTTTTCCTGACTGGACGGACAGTGTAGGCTATTGTTTTATTAACGTTATTGCCTACGAAACATTGACAAAAGAGAAATAAGAAGGAAAAGGACACTTGGAAGATTTGCCTTAATTTTTTTTTTGTTGAAAAGAACAACAACGAACATTTATTTTGCATTTTTGGCTGTATTGGACATTTCTGAAGTGACGCACAAGACTGTTGGTCACTGTTTTTCGTTCGTTTCACATCACATGGTCTGCCAAGCGCGAAAAGGAGAACTGTTTCTGAGGAAAAATATTTTGTTGGACTATTTCAGTGGTAGTGTATTTTGTGCATTTTCTCTGAGTTAAATTGTTTATAGTGTTTTAACAGAGACTGTACGTGTTTACCTGATTATTTCTTCAGAAAACAAACAGGTTTGATGTGCTGTTTATTGTGCTTCATTCCTGATTGATTTATTGTAAACTGTGCATCTGCATATAATATTTTGTTTGATTTTCTGAGAATATTTTAGTGATTTGCTGTTATACAAGATGGCTGAAAATCGTGACCTAATTGATTTACTGACATGTTCTGACTACTCACCAAGACAGAGTATATCTCGGGAAGAGGATGAAGACTTACGGTCTCAGGTTCAGTTCCTGCATGACGAGGTTGCTGTTCTGCAGCGGTGTCTCCGTGACTCTCTGGACCGGCAAAGAACAGTGGTTGACTGCATGAGTCCAGATCAAGGTACCGTTCCTGTTGTGTCACGGCCGAGATCTTCTCCTTTAGCCTCATCTACCCCATATGTTCGAGGACAGGCTTCAGTGGGAGATTCAAAGTCAGTTTTTGCTAATGTGCCTCATGTGTGTGCGCCTATGGTGACTCAACCAGCCTCGGCTGATTTGTCTGCTACGTCCAGGGTCTTAGCCTCTGTCTTCCATCAATCACGTCTTGAACCTATAATATTTGATGGTGAAGGAAAGACGAGTCCAGAGGATTGGCTTCAGTCTGTCGACATATACAGGACTTCACTAGACCTTACTGATTGCCAGATGTTACTTGAACTCCCCCGTTTTCTGTCCAAGGAGCCAAAGAAGTGGTTTAATGTCCTGAGCTCCCATCTATCCAAATGGGCCCAGTTTTGTGAGCTGTTTAGGAAGGTTTTTCTGCCATCTGATAATCAGGAGCGCATTATGAGAGGTATCCTGGACCGGGTTCAGAGGCCAGATGAACCTTTGCCAACGTTTGTCGCTCACATGCTGAGTGAATTTCGAAAATTGAGAACTCCGCCTCCTCAGCTGGAACAAATTGAGCTAATATGCAAGCATGCTGTGGAGAAATACAGGGTAGCTCTCTATGGTACTGCGGTAACGTCTGTGATGGAACTTCTCTTACGTGCGCATGAGCTGCATTCAGTCTTGGGTCCGTGTAGGCGTTATGCACACCATGTGTCGCAGTCAGTTCCTGTAGCAAGGGAAGTTCACTGTTTCAAGTGCTTGACACCGGGGTATACTTCCCGTAACTGTCCATCCTGTAGACTTCGGAATAATCTGGATGTGCGCTCAGGTTTGCCCAATCAGCAGGCTGAACATACTTCAGTGACGCAGAGTTCAGAACACCCAAGTAGTGTGTCGTATACAGCGGCTGCGGACCTGGGTGCCTCAGTTAGGCCTAGGTCGGGAAACTTCAGAGGGGGGAGGACGTTTCAGAGAGGCAATCCTCCCCCAAGACAGTAATTGAGCCTCACTTGCCTGATTCATCCCAGTCCACTCACCTTGCTCTTGGTCATGTAGAAGACCTCACATCCTCTTCTTATTGGAACACACCTTTCCGTGTTCAGGTCAATTTTCATGGCCAGGTACTTGAAGCTACCCTGGATACGGGTGCTTCCATTTCAGCAGTGCGAGGGGATGTTTCAAAATTTGTTCCAGGGGGGACTTTCAAAATAACAGATTGGACTGCTTCTCCTTTAGAGCTTGCCGATGGGGCTATGTGTTGTCCATCGGGTTTAGCTTGGCTACAGTTTGGTTTCATGGGCCAACGCTTTTACCATCGCTTTGCAGTCATCCAAAACCTTTCAGCACCGCTTGTCTTAGGCATGGATTTTATGATGAGAGCTTCTGTCGTGATTCGGGTTCCTTCCAGAACTGTTATCCTTGGTGATGTGCCAGAGGCCGCAGATGAGCTGGAGGGAGTTGACTTGATGACGCCAAGTCACAGTATACTTAGTTTAGAGTCCAGTTCTTCTAGTTTGGCCACAAAAGTTGACGAAGCTGCTCTAAATGATGGAGAAAAAATAAAGCTTTCTGAGTTGTTGAAGATCCTTTCCTGATTTATTTGATGGACATCTAGGTCATACATCCATGGTTGAGCACAAAATTGACACAGAACAGGCCAGACCTGTCCATCTTCCTCCATACCGTACATCACCTGCGAAGAAAGAGTTAATTGAGAGGCAAATCGACATGATGTTGGTGGAAGGAATTGTGGAACCAGCATCGGGGCCATGGGCTGCACCAGTTGTCATTGTTCAAAAGCCTTCCGGTGAACCAAGGTTTTGCGTAGATTATCGAGGTTTGAATCGCTTTACGGTGAAAGACTCATACCCACTTCCGAGAATAGACGAGTCTCTTGATTTTCTGGGAAGAGGAAACTTTGTGTCCACAATTGACTTAGCCAGGGGCTATTGGCAGGTGGCCATGGAGGAATCGTCAAGGCCAAAGACCGCTTTTATTTCTCACCATGGGTTATACCAGTTCCGTGTTCTACCTTTTGGCCTGTGTAATGCCCCAGACACTTTTCAGAGGCTCATGAACACTGTGCTGGCGGGCCTTATCTACAAGTCATGCGCAGTGTATCTGGACGATATTGTAGTCGCCTCGCCCACGTTTGAGCAACACCTGATAGACCTGGAGGAGGTCCTGGCTAGGCTCAAGTCTGCTGGTCTGTCGATCAAGTTGGAAAAGTGTCAGTTCTGTAGGGAGGAACTTACCTTCTTGGGGTATCGAGTCACCAAAGATGGTGTCCTACCGAATGAGGACAAAGTGAAGGCAGTGGTTGACTTTATTACTCCAGCAAATGCTAGGCAGGTGGACAGTTCTTGGGCCTGACTAGTTACTACCGGCGATTCATTCACGAATATGCACGACATGCTGAACCTCTTTTTGCACTTACAAGAGCCAATGTTCCTTTTGTGTGGACACAAGATTGCCAAAATGCTTTTGATTTCCTCAAAAGTAAATTGACGTCTGCGCCTATTCTGAGATTTCCACAGTTTTCACTTCCATTCTTCGTTCATGTTGATGCGTGTGATGTCGGTCTGGGAGCTGCTTTGATGCAGAGGGATGAAGAAGGTAGAGACTGTGCAATTGCCTATGCCAGCCGTGCTTTGCACAAGTCTGAACGCCCTTACTCCACCCCTGAGAAGGAATGCCTAGCGGTGATTTGGGCGCTTGAGTATTTCAGACCATACATTGAGGGACTCCACGTCACAGTTTTTTCCGACCACAGCAGTCTGAAGTGGTTGATGTCACGACCAAACCCCACTGGAAGGTTGGCTCGGTGGTCACTTCGGTTGCAGGACTTTGATTTTGAAATTATCCATAAACCTGGAGTGTCCAACAGCGTTCCTGATAGTTTGTCTAGAAACCCCTTACCTACCTGTGGTCGGCCCCTTGACATTCTTCCTGATTGCGCTGTTCTTGGGAGTCTGAACTTGCGTTCCTTACCTTCGGTGTTGTTTACGGACAGGGATCACTTGAGAAGTTTACAGCTGGACGATCCGGACGTTGGGAAGCTGCTCAGGGTATTGGAGGATGATGAGAGTTTGTCTCCAGAGGAGGATCCCATGTGTGCTGTTCTTGATGGCCTTCTGTATCACAAAGACCCCAAATCTTCCTGTACATTGCATCCCATGAAACAGTTTAAGCTTTATGCTCCTCAGACTGTCAGGAGGTCTCTGTTGGAGTATTTTCATGATCATCCCACTGCAGGTCATTTGGGTGTGACTAAAACGGTGGCGAGGCTTAAACAGAGATTTTTCTGGCCTAACATGGTGTCGGATGTGAAGAAGTATGTGGGTTCATGCGTTGTCTGCCAGTTCACAAAGCCGTCCCAGAGAAAGCCTGGTGGTCTCATGGTTCCAATCGTCCCCAGTTTCCCTGGGAGTACACAGGGGTGGACTTCGTGGGCCCTCTACCTCGGACGCGAGTGGTAATGCGTACATCCTTGTGTTCGTGGATTACTTTTCAAAGTGGATCGAAGTTTGTGCTGTGAGGGAAGCTACTGCTCTTGTTGCTGCCAGTAAGCTGCTCAGTGAAGTTTTTTCTCGGCATGGTGCCCCAAAGTATTTGATATCGGACAGGGGTTCTGCGTTTATGAGTGATCTCTTCAAACACACAGTTTCTGCCTTGGGTACTGAGCACAGGCTTACAACAGCCTACCACCCTCAGACCAATGCCACTGAGAGAGTGAACCGGACGATGAAAGCGGCCATTAGAGCATATGTTGGGACTAAGCATACTTCTTGGGATCGCTTTCTTCCCCACATTTGTTTTGCCCTACGGACCGCTCAACATGAGAGTACAGGACTGAGTCCGTCAATGGTGCTGTATGGCCGAGAACTGGACACGCCCTTGGATCTGATTTCTCAACCTGATTTGCTTGGAGTGGAAGAGCCAGGTGTGACTTCGTTGGATGCCCTGAAGCATTCGCTCCAGGAGGCTTCTGATCACGTCAGGTCTTTTCTAGAAGTGAGTCACTCTAAGAAAAAGCGCTACTATGACAAGAGGCGTCGTCTTGTTTCCTTCTCTGTGAATGATCTGGTGCGGATCAAGACTCATCCACGTTCTGACGCACTTAGGAACTTAACTGCAAAACTTGCGCCTTTATACACAGGTCCTTACTGTGTCACTCAGAAGTTGTCTGATGTAAATTATAGACTTACTGATGTGAGTACGGGTGTGGATGCTGGGGTGTTTCATGTGGTGAACATGGAACCTTTCCGTACGTGGGATTCTGGAAATGTGTCAGCGGTTGTGCCTGTGGATCCACCTCTGGACATTCCTGAGGACAGTACCTTGTTGAATGACGGGGGCTCCTGTCATGAAAGTCCTGGTGTGACGTCCTGTGACTATACAGCTGATGATGTCTCTGATCTCTTGGAGTCTGATGTCAGAGTTTCTCTGTCTGATTTATTTGAAGATGTCGATGGAGAGGGAGTAAGTGAGTCTGCTGATCCTGTCATTTCCTGTGATTTGTCTGAGGGTGATAATGATTGTGTCAACCAAAGGTATAACCTGAGACCTAGACTTGCCCCCAGGATCACCTCGAATTGGGCGACCAATAGATGGACCAATCCGTTCCACACAGACCTGCTAGACTTAAAGTGAACAGGTTAATAATGGGGTGTGTATTTTGTTTTCTAAGACACTAAATTAATATGACACCATACCGTATTCTTATTGGTTTGTGTTGACTGTTTCTTGGTTGACTATTATTGTTGTGTTTTGTTCTTATAAAATGGGAACTTTTCCTGTAAAATGTATATTCCCTGGGGTTTATGAAAATGATTCTGTTTACTTGTGACATTTTCTTTTTGTAACCTTGGATAAAAGGGGTTAATGAGTTAATAACTGTCATGTATGTCAGTATTTCTCACATTTTTCCTTGCATTTCTGTGAGGTAGGATTATTCGACTATTCATGTATGAAGTTGTTTATTTCCTGTATTTTCACAGTGCTGTTGGCTGAGGGCAGCCAATATTTTTCCAGGGGGGACTCTGTAACGGTCACTTTGTGTTTTATTTTAATCTGAGTTCAAATCATATGAGAAGAACTGCGCATGTGCGTGTCAGTTAGTTTTTGACAAGTGAGGAAAGAGATAACCGCTCTGCCGACTCACTTTTGTATTCTTTCTTTTATTCCCTTTTATATTGTGACCAGAGTTGGATGTTTCTTTGTATACTTTTTTTCCTCACTCGATCCCCATGTATGCGGACGAGTGTGTGACGTAAAGTTGTTTTATTAAACGCGGGGAAAATACAACATCTCTCGTCTCGTGCTTATTTTCCTCGGACACCTGTTTTTATCTCTCTGGGCAACATCTCAACTTTGCGTTACAGCATCACAGAACAGAGCAAGGCAGGCATTTGTGCTTATAAAACTTAAACTTTTTTTATTTATTTATTGAAGTGAGCGATGGTTTGGCTAGATAAGACCCTTATTCATCGTCTGGTGTCGTTTAAAGTCCTTTGAAGCTGCACTGAAACTGTCATTTGGACCTTGAACCGTTTGGGTCCCATTGAAGTCCATTATATGGAGAAAAATCCTGAAATGTTTTCATCCAAAACCTTCATTTCTTTTCGACTGAAGAAAGAAAGACATGGACATCTTGGATGACATGGGGGTGAGTAAATTATCAGCAAAAGTTTTTTTAAAAGTGAACTAATCCTTTAAACTTTAAATATAGACTTTCTGACAGTTGAACTAACTATAAACATGACATGTTAAAAGACTGACTTTAGCTTTAACAAATCAACATTTGAATAACTTCTCCTGTACTCAATAATTTTATCCCTTAAAGGGTACCTATCATGGAATTTTGAAAATTACCTTTCATGTAGTGTGTAACATAGATCTAAGTGAACAAAAACATCCTGCAAAGTTTTAAATATGAAAGTTCACCGTATACAAAGTTATTGTCTCTCAAAAGTAAGAGTCGACTCTGAGTCGCTGGTATGAATCGATAGACGAACGATGCACTTTCGTACGTCACTTGTACAAGTTATTTGAATTCGACACGCCCACTCAGTGCGCCCGCCGAGCAGACACAGAGAAACCTGACAACAACATGTCGACGAGACTCTGTTCTGAAGTGCGAATCAAAAGCAAACTTTTTTTTTTACTGCCCAGGGACAAGCATGTGAAGACTCAGTGGCTAGAGTTTATATTTACAACTATACCACACAAGTATAGCCACCTTGAGCTGTGTTCGCGTTATTTTAAGGACGATCGCTTCACCAACACAAATGCTTTCAAGTGTGAATTCGCGAGTCGCCTGATACTGAAGGAACGTTCAATACCAAGTTTATTTGGATCAGCTTCCTCCTCCGAATCACAACCTGTAAGTACTATTAATAATTGTTGCTTTTATGTGTGTGTGTGTGTGTGTGTGTGTGTGTGTGTGTGTGTGTGTGTGTGTGTGTGTGTGTGTGTGTGTGTGTGTGTGTGTGTGTGTGTGTGTGTGTGTGTGTGTGTGTGTGTGTGTGTGCGTGTGTGTGTGTGTGCGTGCGTGTGTAGTGTGTGAGAGAGTGAGAGTTACGCTCAGCAGCTTCTAGGTCTCCAATGTAATTTTTTTTGTTTTTTGAAATATGTGAAATTATGTGAAGCGTATTGTAGTACTGCAGGTAAAAGTAAATCAGGTAAAAATAAATGCATATTATAAGACAACAAAAGTGTTTTTTGTCATTGCATGCATGTAAAACTGTTGTTGGGGACTCCCAGAACATTATTAGGAACATTTTAAATGCCATAATAGGTACCCTTTAAAACTCATATTTGATATTTAAAAGTTTTTTCCTTGAAAAAAATTAGCTTGAATGTAACTTGACACCCTTGCCTCATTTAGTATACGCGGTTCTATGAATATGCAAATGAGCCCCGCCTCCACTCACTCAGAGATCCACTGGCAGTGTTGCCAGATTGGGCGGGTTCCCGCCCAATTGGGCGGTTTTGAATTTGATTGTGCGGGTAAAAAAGGGTTTGGGCGGGTGGACAAAATTTGGGCTGGTTTGGGGTCAGTTCGGCGGTTTTCAAACATCTACTTATTAAAGTCTAATTGGTTAAAAAACTAAGCTAAAGTGTGCATGTGCTGTCATCATGACAAACACACACGCCCATGCAGAGTCAGCTGGCGTTGGTGTTGACGTCACCGATGAGCACGCACGCACTTATAGCCAATCAGCGATCAGCAGGCAGACGCGATTTAGCGCGATAACTTGAAGGCAGCTGTATATTCTAGTGATCGATAATGCAAAGTGACCTACATATACAGTAAGATGTATCTACAGTAAAGAGTAAGATAGTGATCAACTCTAAAAACGTACACATGTGGTGGGAGATGACTCGATGGTTAACTCTGAGAGGAGAGCAAAGTTCAGTTGAAATACTTGAATTGGAATCGAATATGGGACGACTCCTGTCCATGATCCACTAGCCTAACCAGACATCTGCAACGTTTACACCGTCCAGACTGCATGAACTCTCCTGTCCCTGACAGCTGCTGAAAAAGGTTTGATCAACAATGAATCAGTTTTGACTGCTAAATTCTGCATTATGTTCTACAATGTGTAACAGCTACTTACTTCTGAGGGTTAAAGTCATCGGTACATTTCTTGATTGCCGTTTTGACAGTGTCCACCTGGACATTTTAGTCATATTTGCTAATTCTTCTTAATTATTGCCCTGTTTTGATCCATTTTCCTGGGAAATTTATTTATTTTTTATTGTATTTTATCATCGTTATTTTGTTTTAAGGAGATAAAAATGCTTCTTATCAACCTTGAATGACATGGGAATACAATTATATCACATTATTTTGGCAGTAAAATTTTGGGCGGTTTTTTCTCGGAGTGGGCGGTTTTTGGTGAGCTCTTGGGCTGGAAATCACCGTCCCAATCTGGCAACACTGTCCACTGGTTGACGATCACACGTTGATCTGATTGGTTACAAGGTAGTTTGTGACGTCAGAAACACCAGCAGTTTTTAAGAAAAAATACTCAGCAATGCTGTCGACTTATGAATTTACGCATGGCTTGTCTTAAAGCATATTAAAAAGACATATAAACAACATTAAAACGTTGATTTTCACCACAGGAGGGCTTCAACACTGAACATGTCAACCGTTAACCTTAACTATAAAAACATCTCTTATGTATTTTTCATTGCATTATCAATCAGGCTCTGACACATTTTGTAGTGCAATGATGTAAAATCAAGCTCGAGAAGCATCTTCACATTCTTGGTCTAAAGCGTTGAATAATCATTTTGTAAACATGCATGTGGTTGGCGACGAGGTTAACTCAGTCCTCAGCACACGGCAGATCCCTCGCCAAAAACACAGTAAAAATATTTACAAGCTTTTCGTAGACAAGATTTACGGTAATGAAACCAAAAAGGCCATGGAACCAATAAATGAAAAAGTTAGTTTAAACATGCACTGATAAATATAATAAATGGTTTGTCAGAATGGACGTTGTAAGTGATAGTATCATATTACAAAACATCTCTAATATAGAGTAATCTAATAGATGGAATATGTCTGTCCTGGATCAGCACAGATTGTATAGTATATTAAAATCTATGATGCATGAGCCAAGGGAAACTCACACAGGGATTACAAGATTTACTGTCGTTTTTTATTAGCTGTTTTTACAGTACAGTGTGTGGATGCAATGGGAAATGTCCACACCACGGTAATGTCAATACATCTATAGATGATGCTTTCCTGAGAACCTCTAAGCAGGGTTCGTACAAGGTCCTTAAAGGTACAATATGCAGGATTTTTCGCCACCAGGGGTCGCTAACCTCTTACAATAACAAAGCTGTATATTGATGACGTATATTCCGCATTAAGCGTAATTATGGATCTTGTCGTCTAGCTGATGGATCTTTTATGGATGAGTGAATACACTGATGTGTTTAACATGACTGTGGTGAAGCAGGAGCGATTGCTAGACGTACACCAGCGCCACACGCAACGCGAGTCCCGCGGATATAAAGGAATAAGGACATTTCATTCTACCCAACTACACGCAAGTGCTGAATTAATACTCACACAGGTCAGTTTATTAGAGGAATGAAGCTTGAGGCAACGCAACACTGTTTCACTCGCTCTAACAGTTACACTATCACACTAAACGCATTTGAGTGTGTTGAATGTTGTTAGTTGGGTTGTTTGTTGGCTGTATGAGACTAAGTAAGCCATGATTCAATAAAGGCTTTTTACTTTTTTGTATACACAATTCGAGTGCCTTGGAGTATTACTTTGATTTTGAGCATTACTATCCCAAGCAACCAAAGAGCACCGAGATTTTACACCCTGTGCAGCACTTCAAATGCATCTTTATGCTGTGATAAGCTAGATCAACATTAGAATAACATACAGATCATATTCTAACATTTCATCATGTTGAACTAAATAACATTGATTAGTTTTATGTACATTTGCTCTCCTGTCTAATAAAGTACATCAACACTCGCGTCTCTGTCGAGTGGAAGTTAGTCGCGGGCGTGGAGCTCTCGCATCTCGAAACATGTTGATCGTTTTAGTCTCAAAGTCTGCTTGCCATGGTCCATAATGTTTGAACAAAACAACAACAGCGTGAGCGTCCTGCTAGGCATAACGGGCATAACCCAGTTGTCAACGTCTGTCACCATGGTTACTATGGCAGTACGAGCGGAAACAATGGTGGAAACCGAGTGTAACGCGGATTAGGGCTGCAACGATTCGTCGACGTTGTCGACAAAAATCGATAATAGAAATAGTCGTCGCCAGACATGTTGGTTTTTTCCGACCGAGGCATCTCTCTTCATTACAATCTCTACCGAGAGTCGCATATGCGCATTAGCTTCTCTGCTGAGCAATAACATACAGAAATGGCGGCGCCCAACGCAGCAGCTGCACGTACCAAAACATCTAAAGTTTGGGAGCATTTTAGCCTGGATACGGCGAATAAAAAGATTACCTGCATGGTTTGCGAAGCAGTCCTTGCGTATCACGGCAGCACCTCGTTGATGCACGAACATTTAAAGAGAAAGCACGTCGGACAGTTGAATGAAACGGAGTTTGACTCGCCTCGGTAAGATTTAAATAACATGGAAGCCAATACGTTTTGTTTTGGATGTACATTGTACATTTTATAAGCGTATTTTCGGTTAATAAAAAAATTAAAAAAAAGGATTTTAACGTTATGCCTGACAGTCTGACTGAGAGTTTCTTTATTTATGTATTTATGTCTATACTGACCGAGCACTGTGCCTAATTGGTTTTAGACAGGGCATTTTTATTTACTTTTAGTATGAATCGGCCTATCAGCAGCAAAGTTCAATAAAATATGCATTTTTCATTGAAATACCCCCTTCTTTCTTTTGTTTACTATCATTTTCCGCATAATTAAAGCAATCTCATGCTAAATTTTAGAAAAATGTAATAATTATTCGATTAGTCGACTAATCGTTTCAATAGTCGGTGACTAGTCGACTATTAAAATAGTCGTTAGTTGCAGCCCTAACGCGGATATGACGCATTGACTGGCGACTCCTCACCGCTGCTCACACGCCCCGTTTCCTTGGTTAAAATCGCAATTTTCTCATGATTTACAAATAGTTGGAAACATTTGAGATATTGTAAGTAATCAACTAAACAAAATATATAACATTGGCCTAGTGGTTTCTGGATATTTTTCTGCAAAATTCCTACATATTGTACCTTTAAAGTACTTTTTGAAATTTAAGTCCTAGATAACCCTTGAAACCAGCCATTTTTATGAAGAAGTTTTTGAAAAGTGCTTGAATTATTGAAAGGCAATATATGGGAAATGTATTTTAAATTGTATTGATAAAACAATCTTTTCACACAAAATTAAAGCTGCAGTCCATCTGATATAGATATAGAGGCCTTTTGCATGGCTATGAACATGATATTACACAAATAAATATCCAAGTATATGATACAGCTTTTATTTTTCTAGTCACTCATATAATCATGGGAGAAAAAATCAGTTTTAATAAGGAAAGCAATATCTTTGTCATAATTGCATTTCAATGTTTAAAGTTACCGAAGTCATTGCACGTGTTTTATTAGTTTATTTGTATTTATCTATTTACCTTTTTTAGAATTTAAAAGATAATAAATAAAGATTATGTTTGTTAAGTGAGATCTCTGGTTGAAGTCCTTAAAAAAAGTGCTTGAAAAGTCCTTGAAAGTCCAGGAATTTGATTTTACATTATCTGTACAAACCCTGTCTAAGAAAAACAGCCACACACACTGCGGTCTCACTGTTAGTTATGAGTTTGTTTTCAATCTCCGGGTTATCCTACAAGCACATAAGTTTGCTCCAGCATGTTAAGCATTTCATAAAGAGAGAGAGAGGGCAAAAAGGAGAGCCAATGCGAGTTAAGCAGGCGTTTTGGCTCATAATGAAGACCAGATGGTTTACCTTCACTGGTAGCCACATTCTTGGGAGCTTTGGTGGGTGTATGATCCGTGCCGGAGCTCACATCGGAGGAGAGACTGGAGCTTCCCTTCCCTGGGACAAAAGGAAAGAAGGAAACAACATTGGCTACGTGTACATGCAATCAAATAATCCGTTAGTAATTGGATTGATGGCTCAATGCCTTCATGTAAACACCTTAATCGATCTGAATGAAATTTCGATCGGATTGTAAGGCGTCGGTTTATTACTTTTGTAATCTGATCGACAGAACATGTAAAGACTTGATCGGATTGAAAACCGAAACTGAAAGGACTGTGTTTGTGCAATGATAATTTAGAAATAGCGCAATGATGTAGAAAAAGCTAAATGACGTAGAAATAGCGAAATGGCGTAGAAATAGTGTAATGATGTAGAAATAGCGGAATGACGTAGTAAAAGCATAATGACGTAGAAATAGCGAAATGACGTAGAAATAGCGAAATGACGTAGAAATAGCGAAAGGACGCAGAAATAATGACGTAGAAATAGTGTAATGATGTAGAAATAGCGGAATGATGTAGAAAAAGCATAATGACGTAGTAAAAGCATAATGACGTAGAAATAGCTTAATGACGTAGAAATAGCGTAATTACATAGAAATAGCGTAATGACCTAGAAATAGCGCAATGACGTATAAAAAACAAAATGACTAGAAATACCGAAATGACGTAGAAATAGCGAAATGACGTTGAAATAGGGTAATGAGGTTGAAATAGGGTAATGACGTAGAAATAGCGTAATGACTTAGAAAAAGCATAATGACGTAGAAAAAGCATAATGACGTAGAAATGGCGTAATGATGTAGAAATACCAATAATAGAACGTAAGATTAGAAAAGCATAATGATGTAGAAAAAGCCGTAATGTAGATTAGAAATAGCGTAATGAGTAGAAAAAGCTAATGACGTAGAATCAGAAATAAAATGCGTAATGACGTAGAAATAGCGTAATGACGTAGAAATAGCATATGACGTAGAAAGCACAATGACGTAGAAATAGCGTAATGAAGAAGAAATAGCGCAATGACGTAGAACAAGCACAATGACGTAGAAATAGCGTAATGACGTAGAAATAGCTTATGACATAGAAATAGCGCAATGACGAAGAAATAGTGTAATGACGTAGAAATAGCGTAGTTGTGCATGTAAACATAGCCATTGTGTGCTTGTTTTTGAGCTCATACTTGACTGCAAGCATTCAGTCCCATTGTGGGAACGCTGGTGTGAAGGGTGGAGAGCAGCGCTTCCCACTGTAAGTCAATATTATAACAGATGCAATAAAAGTACCATCGGACATTCTGGCCCAATCACTCATTCAGTCACTGAAACGTTTCTGAAAGCAAGGAAACTCCTCTGGTTCCTAATCCAGTGAGGTCTGAGGTTTGCATGATTAAAGATTTCGAGAGGAACTCATTACCCAAAACTCATCAGGAATATGCCGAAGCCGAGCAAAACCCTTCGTTTGTTCCTCCCAAGTAAAGAAAAAGGCAATATCCGTGACTGGAACAATAGATGGAAGAAGTTACTTTAGTATCTCCAACACTGGCAGAGTTTGCAGTTTCTCTGTGATCCTCCAAGACAGATTTATCTATCCTACATTAGGACATTTGGCCACTGTGCAAAAATCATTCATGATGGCTTGTTACTTGCATTTGGTTGAGGTTTTATAAGTTTGGTTGAGGGTGAATAAGTTCAATACATTTGTGTATTTGAATGTTGGATTGTTGTTGTCATAAGAATGTGGTCATTCATAGCCTGGAACGGAGATGCTTCAGACATAAATCAAAAACACTTCCACCATCCTCAAGATTATTGTCCCCTGTCGCAGGGACAAGCCCGTGTTTAGAGCCGGATTTTCACTGACGGAAAGCTTGAATTTCCATGCTTAGCTGGTGTACCACCATAGCCATGCTAACCACCAGGAAAGCCTAACCAATCAGGGGTGTGTTTCCCAAAAGCATCGTTAACCAACTAGGTTACAACGTAATTTAACGATTCCTGAAATCATAGTTCCAACGAACATTCGCAAACAGAATCTCAACATCTCTTGACCTGTGAATAGCAGCATAGCTTCTTGTTAGTAGACGTTGATTTTAAGTAGATGTCTCTCAGTGGTGAAAATCAAGATTATAATGTTGTTTATATGTGTATGTGGTGTTTTTAATATGCTTTAACACAAAGCATGTGTAAATTCATAAGTCGACAGCATTGCTGAGTATTTTCTCCTTAAAACTGCAGTGAACCAAAGACAGTCTCAAAAACACTGAAATCGCTGGTGTTTCTGACGTCACAAACTACAGTAACCAATCAGATCAACGTGTGATCGTCAACCAGTGGATCTCTGAGTGAGTGAGTGAGTGAGTGGAGGCGGGGCTCATTTGCATATTCATAGAACGCGTATGAGACAAGGGTGTCGAGTTACATTCAAGCTGTTTTAAGGCATGACGGAAGGAAAAAAACGTTTAAATGTCATCATCACGTGATCAAAATGAGTTTAAGGGATAATATTGACTACGGGGGACTTTCACATTATTACGAGGACATAAAAGATCACGATCTCTACGATTCGCTTGAAAAGTAGACCTTGGACGTCTTCAAGATCGGTCATGATTTAAAATCATCAGATCGTCCATATGTACAACCAATGGCAGAAGGAGGGATTATTCCGGAAAACCTGTTTGAATACAGTCATTTTCGCTCTATACAGTATATCAATGTAGAACATACACCAGTGTTGAATTGATTGTTCAAATTAAGTTGTTTTTCAGACCGTATCGGCATAATCGTCTTTGTTTGCTTGCTTCGTTACATTCAAGCTATTTTTATAAGGAAAAAACGAGATAGATGAGATTTAAGTGGTAAAATTATTGACTACAGACTACTTTAATGTGAAGAACATATTAATGATCTAAAGAACCTTTTTTTCCACTATAAAATGCCTTTTGTACAACGGAAAGTTTCCATGGATGTTAAATGATCATCATGAAAGCATCCCAGACTCTGTGGCCCCCGAAGATTATGTGGACAAAATCACCTGCACCATTACTATCGTTTTCTTGCAGATGCTACTTGGGTTTGATTGATATTCTTACAGTTTTAAGACTTACTTAAGAGTCCAAATACATTTTGTGGCCAATGGGAAGACTGTTTTTTATAAATGTAGAGTCTGTATTGTCTATAAATCAAGGCAAATGTGGGAATGTGTGCTCAGGATAGTCCTACTCATAGTCTCCATCTGGAATACTAAGGTTTAAAAAAAAAATCTCCATCAAGGTGGAAAAGCGCTCTTATATGACTTATGGATTAGGGTCATTGGATCAGAAGCAGGACTGGCCACTCCGGTTGTGAAAATTCGAAGACTGCAGTCTTTTGTAATTTCGTGATGGGAAATGGCTGCGTTCGAGATGGCAAAGGACTGACAGCTTAATGACTCAAATTTATTTTCAGAGTCCAGCGGAGCACTTTCGCTTTCTAGTTTAGTAGGAGAGATTGGAGACTTTTGGGTTTTCCAGTCGGCATTTTTACAGGTCAGAGTTCAGTTGTAGTTCAAGCCGGTCTAGAAGGATCTCAAATCAATGATCTATTCATCTACATCAGACACTCTTAAAGTATCAGGAGAAGGTCACGTCAACTTTAATGTCTTCTCTCTCTCTTACTGATAGTGGCCATGTCGCATTCTCATCTTCACATTTAAAGAATAAAGATACATTCATTTATGAATGTTCATAAACTGTTCACACAAATTAGGTGGATCATTCTCAAAATTGTGCCGTGATATTATAGTCATAAAAAATCCATAAATGGCATAGTTCCATCATTTTATAAACAATATACAGTAATTAATATTAAATAATTTGTCACTTTTTGATTTGCACTTCTGTAATTCTTTCTTTATTTATAATTTTGTTTTCAGAGGTTAAGCATTAGTGCTAACAAGTGTGCAAATAAATACTTATTTATTACTTAAGTTATTAGATGAGAATTTGTGGTTAGTAATATTATCAAAATGTTTAAAATACTTACCATCAGCTTTGATGGGAGAATTAATAAGCTTAATTCAAAAGTTTAACATTTTAAGTGTTAAAATCAGCATTTTGAGAAGGATGTTTACGCCTATTTTAAAGAAAGTGTGTGTTCGCCACAATAAACATGTGATTTCTGTGCATCGTCGCACTTATATCATACATTTTAGGTCACATATGTCGTTATTTGGTATTGGCTGTAAAACATTACAAAAGCAGCAAATCTCAGTGGTTTTAGCTCTTGATTCTGACTGAGAACCGCTCAGCGTCTCTTTTAGCAGCAAAGCAATACAGTTTCCTCATCCATTCTGATTAAGCTGAAGACTTTAAGCTTTGTGAAAGCTTTGCCTAGCAACATAACAATAACAGCGCCGGTCGGTATCTGGCGTAACTCGAGGCGTGCGAAACACATGGGGTCCGGTCGAGTCACGTTCTGCTCACTACAGCAGGAACCCGAGCAGATGTTCTGGATCAGCAAAGTCACCGCAACATGTCGTCAACAGTGTGCTCAGTGTGTGTCACGTCATTCTGCTTCAGAAATCATAGCTTTGATAAGAGTTCATTGAGTCATTCGATGCATCAGCTGTAATCTGACAGCTTGTTTGAAAGCTCTTCACACAACAGCTTTCCTGCGACGTATGTTGGCATCGTTTCACCAGAGACGTGTAAAGGCAAATAGCAACACATATAACCATGTTTCGAAGTGTTTATCCTGCGTGGATGCTTGATAAGAGGAACTTGTTTACAGAGACATCGGTGTTTGTGGCATGAACGCTGAGCTGTACTCATGTGGAGACACTTGTGGTTTAAGTTTATGACCTGAAAGAGGATGAAGATCCATAAACCAACTCTTGTAAGTTAACACACATACAAACACTCACATCTCCTTCTACAGAACGTATGAACTTATCCAAGGGCCTCAGCTTCGCTACGGTTTGTTTCATCTTGACATTTGAAATATAGGTAAAAATTAGTCAAGTAGCCATCATATTTACATACACCCACCCAAGTCCCACACATATTTCTATAATCGAATATCACTCAGAAATTAATCACATTATGGAATTAAAATGAAAGACCATCCTTACGGTACAATTATGTAACTTGCTGCTTAAAGTCGGTAGTTGTGCTCGTCTTTTCTTCTTTATTGTGTCGTATCCAACCCGATCTTATGAAATGTGTTTAGAATTAGTAGACCCCTTATGATTATTGGTGTGGGTATTAAATGCCATACAGTGCGTATCATATGCACACAAAAATAAATGTTTGCGTTTAAATTGCACGATAAATACAATGCGTGCTATATTAGAAACAAATTTCATAAGATCAGGCTCGTATATCCGAGTGAAACACTTCTGGAACAAGAACACATGTGGGCGGGGCTTGAGTGTGTTTGTGGGCGGGGCTTGATTGTGTCTGTGAGGAACTGATTGGATGGTTGTGGTTTGCTATTGGCTGATCTCATGTGAGTGACAGGTTATAGCCCCGCCCTCGTCATCAGAGAAGAGAAGAGATGCTGCAAGAGGAACTTATTTTGATTCAAGATTACCAGGACCAGGAATTTAAAAAAGTACTGCAATATTCCATAAAAAATAAATAAAGAGTGGAGTTTTTTTCATGGTGTCTTGAACTACCACAGTACAATGCATCATAGAAGAAATTAACTAGCTAGTCATGAGTGACTGTTTCCCAAAATTATAGAAGATTTGTGGAGCATTCATCATTCAAACCACTGTTTAGGAACTGTTGTTAATGACGTTGACTTATAACTTCTGCTAATTAATCGGTTTTTCAGATTTCTGTGTAAGTAAAATAGAGGTACTTGAGCTCATATGCACTCTTGAAAATTGTCTTTTCTCATGACAAACTAAAAGACAATGAAATCTGTATAGAATAAAAGATATATATTAGCTTGATTGTTTTGCTCAAGAGGATCATGAGGTTTACGTTGATTTAAAGTTGTAATCAATAACTGCATTCCTTAAAACTCACCTTTGATCACCAAAATTACATATTTAAGTGTTTTTTTCCTTGAAATTGTTTTGTCATGCCTTAAAATATCTTGAATGTAACTCGACACCCTCGTCTCATTTAGTATGCGTGGTTCTATGAATATGCAAATGAGCCCCGCCTCCACTCACTCACTCACTCACTCAGAGATCCACTGGCTGACGATCACACGTTGATCTGATTGGTTACTGTAGTTTGTGACGTCAGAAACACCAGCGATTTCAGTGTTTTTGAGACTGTCTTTGGTTCACTGCAGTTTTAAGCAGAAAATACTGCTGTCGACTTATGAATTTACACATGCTTTGTCTTAAAGCATATTAAAAACACCACATAGACATAAACAACATTAAAAGCTTGACTTTAGAATGTACTTTAAGAACTGTTCACTGAAAGGTTATTTAGGGAACTAAAAATGATTTATTGCTGTAGAAAAAAACATCCTTTTGGAACATAAACGGGATAGAAAGAGTCAAAGAACAGTTTATGCTTGTTTTTACTGTTTTAAATTGCAAACTCTTTGGAACGGCTGCAACTGGGTCCAATATTATAGACAGTGGTTTTATTTCATTGTCCTTGAAGTTCAGATGTGAAGCTCATGATTTCCCGAGGATCCGTGTCCTCATCCCACACCTCATGAGCAACACACGAGGGCAGGGAGTTTACCCAACACTTTACTGGACGCTCTTAAACCTCAGCAGAAATTGAGTTATCAAAAGAGCCAAGGCTGAGGGGAGACATAATTGTTTTCTGATTTGGAAAACAACTTCTCAAAAGCTTTCATATGTTTCCTGTGCTTACGCAAAACACAAGGAGAATTTACCCAGGCCTGAAGAGAAGTCCAAAATCAGCCGTCCAGAGTCCTAATGCAAATATATTTATGAACTTTTATATGCGGTAAATAGTTACAGAGCCAGAATGTTTCATTTGCCATTGTTTAGTAATTAAGCACTATAAACACAATCACATTTGTGCACGAATTACCATATTACTTAATGCGTTTAAACAGTTGCAATGAGCGAGAAGTGAATTCCAAGTCACTTGTGTTTCAAACATCTGTTTTACAAAAATACTTCACACCTGCTTAGATCATGGTGGTCTGAAGAAAACAATGTTTTTTTTTTTTTGTAAATGTTGGATGAACACACAAGCACTTGCATAGTGAACCACAAGTAGATCAATTAAAATCATAGAGAAAACGACAGCTTTATTAAATTAGTTCACTTTTAAAAACAACTTTTGCTGATAATTTACTCACCCCCATGTCATCCAAGATGTCCACGTCTTTCTTTCTTCAGTCGAAAAGAAATGAAGGTTTTTGATGAAAACATTCCAGGATTTTTCTCCATATGATGGACTTCAATGGGACCCAAACGGTTCAAGGTCCAAATGACAGTTTCAGTGCAGCTTCAAAGGGCTTTAAACGACACCAGACGATGAATAAGGGTCTTATCTAGCCAAACCATCGCTTGTGAGTAAATTATCAGCAAAAGTTTTTTTTAAAGTGAACTAATACTTTACAGGGTACCTATTATGGAATTTTGAAAATTGCCCTTCATGTAGTGTGTAACATAGATCTAAGTGAACGAAAACATCCTGCAAAGTTTTAAATATGAAAGTTCACCGTATACAAAGTTATTGTCTCTCAAAAGCAAGAGTCGACTCTGAGTCGCTGATATGAATCGATAGACGAACGATGCTTTTTCTCTGTCTAGATGACGTCAACTTGACAAGTTATTTGAATAAGATACGCCCACTCATTGCGCGCGCCGAGCAGATGCCAGTGAAATTTGACAACATCATGTCGACGAGACTCTGTTCTGAAGTGCGAATCAAAAGCGAACTTTTTTTTCACTGCCCAGAGACGAGCATGTGAAGAATCAGTGGCTAGAGTTTATATTTACAACTATACCACACAAGTATAGCCCAACCTTGAGCTGTGTTCACGTCATTTCCTTTACAAATATAAATGCTTTCAAGTGTGGATTCGAGAGCCGGCTGATACTGAAGGAACGTTCAGTACCGAGTTTATTTGGATCGGCTTCATCCTCTGAATCACAACCTGTAAGTACTGTTAATAATTGTTGCTTTTATGGGTTTTGTAGCATGCTCAATAAGTATTGTGTGTGTGTGTGTGTGTGTGTGTGTGTGTGTGTTGTGTTGTGTGTGTGGTGTGTGTGTGTGTGTGTGTGTGTGTGTGTGTGTGTGTGTGTGTGTGTGTGTGTGTGTGTGTTACGCTCAGCGCAGCTTAGGTCTCCAATGTCTTTTTTTTTTTAAATATGTAAAATGTTTGTCGTTGTTATTGGAGTTGTCATAAAGAATAGAGCGTATTGTAGTACTGCAGTGCTTTATCAATATGTTTAAGCTTTGGGTTAACGCGAAAAATAACTGACTGGGTTGTCTGACCAATCACCGCAGATTAGCGTCACGCAAAGGAGGGGTCAAACGAATCATTTGGGAATCTGTGAGCAAATCAGGTAAAAATAAATGCATATTATAAGACAACAAAAGTGTTTTTTTGTCATTGCATGCATGTTAAACTGTTGTTGGGGACTCCCAGAACATTATTAGGAACATTTTAAATGCCATAATAGGTGCCCTTCAACATGATATTCATCTTGAATCGTCCTGTTTATGGTGAGGTTGAACTTCAAACATAATTTTTTTTTAACACTGATGTACAGTAGTGTGAAATCCTGCCCTGTAAATCCAATCTCAGGTGTTGATGCATTGAGACACATGATGAGATAAAGCACTGATCGAATCCCTCAAGACAGATGTTGATGGCAGATGTAAACAAGGCCACATGTGTTGAGTTTTCAAAGCTGCATAAACATCACCATAAAAACATCTCTGTTTGTAAATACCCGCGTTACTTCTGAGATCAGAACACAGACACATCTACTCTGTGCCACTAGGGGAACACATGAAATTGCACAAATAATGACTGTTTTCAAACAGGTTTCCCAAACGCTCCACAAACTATTGAATCTCAATGATACTAAAATATCACTGCCTATAGCCTAGCCTGACTTCGTCATACTCATATTCTGGTCAGAACATGAGTCTGACACTGCTCCATAGGGCTTTGATTATGAGGCGTGTCTTAACCGAACCAGGAAAAACAACAACTCTGCACTCAATTGGATAGACCGACAACCAATCAGAGGAACGCAGTAAGTGACGTATGTTGAGCAACGCATAGTTATCAAACAGAACTCTGGAAAAAGTATGAAAAAAATAAGGAGTGTTAACAATCTTTGCCGGTGTTGCAAAAAGAACTTAAGCATTCGCGGAGTAGGCCTACTTGCATGCAAACACGAAAAGCATTTTTGAAAGAAAAATACGTTTGAGGACGTGATGATTACGTTATTGGATGGATTATCTGTCCATCATCGTATAAGCCCGCCCTGGCAATTTGATTGGTCCGACCATTTTTTGGCTGATCATAATTACTCCTCAATGGATCGAGTCCAGACCGAACTTCCCGACCAAAAAATTTTGTGGGCGGGGTTCGGGCTGGCATCCAGGCTACCGATAGCCTACATTTAGCAAACTTCAGGATATGACATTTACAAATAAGAGAGTTGTTGAGAGAAGAATGTTTAAGAGGCTTCAACAAGTACTGAAGAGTTTAAGATTGACTTAAAGGGATACTTCAGGATTTAGCATTAAGCTTTGTATTAGTAGAAAACCCCCTGATATGAGAGAAAAATTAATTTTTAGTCTGGAAAAAATCCTCCGATGACGCAAAAATTGTCATTTTGCGTCATCTGAGAATTTTTGTGCCAGAGGCTAAAGACTACAGCCAGTGTTCCGCATGTTTTCACCACACCCATATGGGGCGGGATCTCACTCACAGAATGTAAAGATAGTGTCAGCCATCTTTCTGTAGAAGCTAAGCTAACCGGCTCTTGCCTCTTGGTCTGTGTAATCACGACGGCGGAAGACAGTTTTGAAGTTGAAATGGCAGAAGGGGATTTCGAAAATCTGTTGCGAGAATCTGGTGCTCGCGGCTACCTGTAGGAGGCGCAATACAGCGATAAACAGTTGCAGGAGACGGAGGAACGAGAGACAGCCGGAGCGAGACCTGTACGAGCCACAATACAGCGATAAACAGTTGCGGGAGATGGAGGAACAAGAGGCGGCCGGAGCGAGACCTGTACGAGCCCCACTACAGCGATGAACAGTTGCGGGAGATGGAGGAACGAGAGGCGGCTGGAGCGAGACCTGTACGAGCCGCAATACAGCGATAAACAGTTGCGGGAGGTGGAAGAAAAAGAAGTGGCCGGAGCGAGACCTGTACGAGCCGCAATACAGCGATAAACAGTTGCGGGAGGTGGAAGAACAAGAAGCGGCCGGAGCGAGACCTGTACGAGCCGCAATACAGCGATAAACAGTTGCGGGAGATGGAGGAACAAGAGACGGCCGGAGCGAGACCTGTACGAGCCGCAATACAGCGATAAACAGTTGCGGGAGACGGAGGAACAAGAGGCGGCCGGAGCGAGACCTGTACGAGCCGCAATACAGCGATAAACAGTTGCGGGAGACGGAGGAACAAGAGGCGGCCGGAGCGAGACCTGTACGAGCCGCAATACAGCAATGAACAGTTGCGGGAGACGGAGGAACGAGAGGCGGCCGGAGCGAGATCTGTACGAGCCGCAATACAGCGATAAACAGTTGCGGGAGACGGAGGAACAAGAAGCGGCCGGAGCGAGACCTGTACGAGCCGCACTACAGCGATAAACAGTTGCGGGAGACGGAGGAACGAGAGGCGGCCGGAGCGAGACCTGTACGAGCCGCAATACAGCGATAAACAGTTGCGGGAGATGGAGGAACAAGAAGCGGCCGGAGCGAGACCTGTACGAGCCGCAATACAGCGATGAACAGTTGCGGGAGACGGAGGAACGAGAGGCGGCCGGAGCGAGACCTGTACGAGCCGCAATACAGCGATAAACAGTTGCGGGAGACGGAGGAACAAGAAGCGGCCGAGGGCGAGACCTGTACGAGCCGCAATACAGCGATAAACAGTTGCGGGAGACGGAGGAACGAGAGGCGGCCGGAGCGAGATCTGTACGAGCCCCACTACAGCGATAAAAAGTTGCGGGAGATGGAGGAACGAGAGGCGGCCGGAGCGAGACCTGTACAAGCCGCAATACAGCGATAAACAGATGCGGAGAACGGAGGAACGAGAGGCGGCCAGAGCATAGGGCTGGGCGATAAAACGATAACGATAATTATCGCGATATAATTTTTCTCAATAAAACGATATCAAGAGGTCGATAAATGTTCGATAATGTGTATGCGTCAAAAGCGGAACGAAACTCATTTGAACCGCGTGGAGCGCGCCACACGGACCGTTTATCCGCTCGGCTCAAAGTCCAAACAGCAGCGCGAGCTCACTAGAGCAGACGCGTTTACTCCGATCGTCTCGCTCACGAGCTCCAGTGAGAAGCGCTTGAGTTCAGCGAAGAACACAAATGTCTAGTTTAAAGGCAGATGAAACAGTGCTGACAAACAGGAGAAACACTGTGAGCAACGATACAGTCAAAATCTGAATTGATACTGAATCCATTTAGCCTACCATGGATTTACTGTAACGTTAGCCTATAGTAATATTAACTGCACCATGAAATGTGGGATATACATATTGAATTGTATTATATTATTAGTGTAGACAATGTATTAAATGACTAATGGAATATAATTACAGCATTTAATAATGTATTTAACTATTAGGCTACTGTTTTCCATACAAATACCATAGAAACCATAAAGTTACATTTTGCCATGCTAGTGAGGTGCTAAGTTATAATATGGACTATTCCTGGTTTTATCTGTGGTTATCATGATCTAAATGCATGATACTGGATGACCAATGGTTCATTTTAATAAAACTCAAACAGTCAGAATATTACATTTTACCAAATAAAAATGTGGTCGTTAATTTTTTAATAAACAGATGTTACTGGTTTTGTTAAATGAACATAAATTTAACATAGTAACTTAGTAGTATTAGTTTGAGTTAGGATGCAGATTTACTGTCAACTCACTGTCAAATATGCATTTTGAGACAAAACGTAATATTAATATTGCAGCCTGCACTGCAGTGCCAACTGTGCTGAAGAAATATTTTTCTATTCAGATATTTATTTTAAGGAAAAATTACAAATGTTTGAATGTTCTACCTCAGATTTGTGAAATGTTCTCCTGTTTGGCAAGTGTTTGTCATGATATGTTCTGACAATAAAGAGTAGGGCCTTGTTTAAAACCATAATTAACACTCTGGTTTCTACAACTTTCACTTAGGAGCAAAAATCTGCCTTTAAACTTGAAAGAAATAAAAATTTGACATTTATCGTGATAATTATCCATATCGACTGATATAAAAAAAATATTGTGATATTTTTTTTGGCCATATCGCCCAGCCCTACCAGAGCGAGACCTGTATGAGCCGCACTACAGCGATAAACAGTTGCGGGAGACGGAGGAACAAGAGGCGACCAGAGCGAGACCTGTACGAGCCGCACTACAGCGATAAACAGTTGCGGGAGACGGAGGAACAAGAGGCGGCCAGAGCGAGACCAGTACGAGCCGCAATACAGCGATAAACAGTTGCGGGAGACGGAGGAACAAGAGGCGGCCAGAGCGAGACCTGTACGAGCCGCAATACAGCGATGAACAGTTGCGGGAGACGGAGGAACAAGAGGCGACCAGAGCGAGACCTGTGCGAGCCGCACTACAGCGATGAACAGTTGCGGGAGACGGAGGAACAAGAGGCGGCCAGAGCGAGACCTGTGCGAGCCGCACTACAGCGATAAACAGTTGCGGGAGACGGAGGAACAAGAGGCGACCAGAGCGAAACCTGTACTAGCCCCACTACAGCGATAAACAGTTGCGGGAGACGGAGGAACAAGAGGCGGCCAGAGCGAGACCTGTGCGAGCCGCACTACAGCGATAAACAGTTGCGGGAGACGGAGGAACAAGAGGCGGCCAGAGCGAGACCTGTGCGAGCCGCACTACAGCGATAAACAGTTGCGGGAGACGGAGGAACAAGAGGCGGCCAGAGCGAGACCTGTACGAGCCGCACTACAGCGATGAACAGTTGCGGGAGACGGAGGAACAAGAGGCGGCCAGAGCGAGACCTGTGCGAGCCGCACTACAGCGATAAACAGTTGCGGGAGACGGAGGAACAAGAGGCGACCAGAGCGAAACCTGTACTAGCCCCACTACAGCGATAAACAGTTGTGGGAGACGGAGGAACAAGAGGCGGCCAGAGCGAGACCTGTGCGAGCCGCACTACAGCGATAAACAGTTGCGGGAGACGGAGGAACAAGAGGCGACCAGAGCGAAACCTGTACTAGCCGCACTACAGCGATAAACAGTTGCGGGAGACGGAGGAACAAGAGGCGGCCAGAGCGAGACCTGTACGAGCCGCAATACAGCGATGAACAGTTGCGGGAGACGGAGGAACAAGAGGCGGCCAGAGCGAGACCTGTACGAGCCGCAATACAGCGATAAACAGTTGCGGGAGACGGAGGAACAAGAGGCGGACCAGAGCGAGACCTGTACGAGCCGCAATACAGCGATAAACAGTTGCGGGAGACGGAGGAACAAGAGGCGGCCAGAGCGAGACCTGTACGAGCCGCACTACAGCGATAAACAGTTGCGGGAGACGGAGGAACAAGAGGCGGCCAGAGCGAGACCTGTACGAGCCGCACTACAGCGATAAACAGTTGCGGGAGACGGAGGAACAAGAGGCGGCCAGAGCGAGACCTGTACTAGCCCACTACAGCGATAAACAGTTGCGGGAGACGGAGGAACAAGAGGCGACCAGAGCGAGACCTGTACGAGCCGCATACAGCGATAAACAGTTGCGGGAGACGGAGGAACAAGAGGCGGCCAGAGCGAGACCTGTACTAGCCCCACTACAGCGATAAACAGTTGCGGGAGACGGAGGAACAAGAGGCGGCCAGAGCGAGACCTGTACTAGCCCCACTACAGCGATAAACAGTTGCGGGAGACGGAGGAACAAGAGGCGACCAGAGCGAAACCTGTACGAGCCCGAAATACAGCGATAAACAGTTGCGGGAGACGGAGGAACAAGAGGCGGCCAGAGCGAGACCTGTACTAGCCCCACTACAGCGATAAACAGTTGCGGGAGACGGAGGAACAAGAGGCGACCAGAGCGAAACCTGTACGAGCCGCAATACAGCGATAAACAGTTGCGGGAGACGGAGGAACAAGAGGCGGCCGAGCGAGACCTGTACGAGCCGCAGTACAGCGATAAACAGTTGCGGGAGACGGAGGAACAAGAGGCGGCCAGAGCGAGACCTGTACGAGCCGCACTACAGCGATAAACAGTTGCGGGAGACGGAGGAACAAGAGGCGGCCGGAGCGAGACCTGTACGAGCCGCACTACAGCGATAAACAGTTGCGGGAGACGGAGGAACAAGAGGCGGCCAGAGCGAGACCTGTACGAGCCGCAATACAGCGATAACAGTTGCGGGAGATGGAGGAACAAGAGGCGGCCGAGCGAGACCTGTACGAGCCGCAATACAGCGATAAACAGTTGCGGGAGACGGAGAGAACAAGAGGCGGCCAGAGCAGACCTTACGACCGCATCAGCTAATTCAAGAGCAGGCGCGAGGACCTTTACTAGCCGCACTACAGCGATAAACAGTTGCGGGAGACGGAGGAACAAGAGGCGGCCAGAGCGAGACCTGTACGAGCCGCACTACAGCGATAAACAGTTGCGGGAGACGGAGGAACAAGAAGCGGCCGGAGCGAGACCTGTACGAGCCGCAATACAGCGATGAACAGTTGCGGGAGACGGAGGAGAGACGAGAGGCGGCCGGAGCGAGACCAGTTCGAGCCGCAATACAGCGATAAACAGTTGCGGGAGACGGAGGAACAAGAGGCGGCCAGAGCGAGACCTGTACTAGCCGCACTACAGCGATAAACAGTTGCGGGAGACGGAGGAACAAGAGGCGGCCAGAGCGAGACCTGTACTAGCCCCACTACAGCGATAAACAGTTGCGGGAGACGGAGGAACAAGAGGCGGCCGGAGCGAGACCTGTACGAGCCGCACTACAGCGATGAACAGTCGCGGGAGACGGAGGAACAAGAGGCGACCAGAGCGAGACCTGTACGAGCCGCAATACAGCGATAAACAGTTGCGGGAGACGGAGGAACAAGAGGCGACCAGAGCGAGACCTGTACGAGCCGCAATACAGCGATAAACAGTTGCGGGAGACGGAGGAACAAGAGGCGACCAGAGCGAGACCTGTACGAGCCGCAATACAGCGATAAACAGTTGCGGGAGACGGAGGAACAAGAGGCGGCCGGAGCGAGACCTGTACGAGCCGCACTACAGCGATGAACAGTCGCGGGAGACGGAGGAACAAGAGGCGGCCGGAGCGAGACCAGTACGAGCCGCAATACAGCGATGAACAGTGGCGGGAGATGGAGGAACGAGAGGCGGCCGGAGCGAGACCTGTACGAGCCGCACTACAGCGATGAACAGTCGCGGGAGACGGAGGAACAAGAGGCGGCCAGAGCGAGACCAGTACGAGCCGCAATACAGCGATAAACAGTTGCGGGAGACGGAGGAACAAGAGGCGGCCAGAGCGAGACCAGTACGAGCCGCAATACAGCGATAAACAGTTGCGGGAGACGGAGGAACAAGAGGTCGGCCAGAGCGAGACCTGTACTAGCCCCACTACAGCGATAAACAGTTGCGGGAGATGGAGGAACAAGAGGCGGCCGGAGCGCGAGACCTGTACTAGCCCCAATACAGCGATGAACAGTCGCGGGAGACGGAGGAACAAGAGGCGGCCAGAGCGAGACCTGTACGAGCCGCACTACAGCGATGAACAGTCGCGGGAGACGGAGGAACAAGAGGCGGCCAGAGCGAGACCAAATTATCAATTTCAAAAATAATTTCACATTTCTACTATATAAATGACCAATAATAAATACACATTCATCTTCCCAGAGGTGGAGTGTCCACCAAGTATTTTTTCCTCTTCGGTCGTCCTACTGGTTGGAAACGAAATTGTCCATTGCCGCTGTCGTAAATAATTTAGCCTACCGTCGCACGCACGCTCGCTGTTTATCCAGCACCGGCTTTAGAATGAACGATGTCCACAGACAAGGTAGAGTATGTTACATGATTTCATGAAAGGAAGATGTATTGCGACATCAGAAACGAAGAAAAACTAAATAATGACTATTGTAGCGCTTGACGTAAAGCAGTCGAATTTTGTAGTTCTTTTTGTGCACGGGTTCCTACCCGAACCCCGAAGTTACATAGTGCCAGTAAAAGCGATACAGACCACGTCAGGCTATGGCAGACGTGTAATTTAACTTATTTTAAGTCGATGTACCATCACAAGGGTCTTGGAAATATATTATGAAGGTTGAAAAACTACATGGTGTTACATTAACTCCAAGAAAAGTGGCAAATGAGCGACTCCTGTGTCGAGGTTGTTTTGATGTAATAGTGGGCGTGGTCTGTGTAAAGCGTTCTTTGCAGCGGGGGTGGGCGTGGTTGGTAGCTTGTTGTGGGCGTGGCTTTAGGCCTGACGCAGACACATTTACCAGGTAACCACGCCCCCTAAAGCAGCCTTTCTATTCATAACAAGCGCGCGAATAACAGATTGTTTTTGGCTCTTTTAGAGGCAGGTGTCTCGTCTCAGGAGGACTTCTGTTTCTGTCAAGTATTATTTATTTAAATACCACGTTTTATGGGTGTAACTAAAATTACATGTACAGCTTCAATCACTAGTCACATCTCATGAATTTAGCCGTATTTAATACAATTTGTTTGTACCTTTTTCTTATTCATTTTAATTTTTACTATTACAAAATAATTTTAAAAAAAAAATTTAAATGAACAAAGCTGCACAATCCCCCTCCTTTTAGCTGAGAGACATTAGACAAGATCAAAATTGGCTAAATTATTTACAACTCATTAGAAGCAGCTCGGTAGACTATCTGTTATGGAAATTTCTACATTACAAATTATTATTACAACAACGAAAAGACACAAGTGCATGACAGTTGCTAAAAAAATAAAAATAAGATATGCATTGCATAAAGTTGTGAGGGAAAAGATCGCATACCTTCACTTCCATACTGTTTGCCATTGTTCGCACCCATCCTGAAGAACACATCACGTCTCTCCTCACAGTAAAGCGTTAATGTTACACGGGGAAAGTCCTCGAGCTGACACGGTATAGATCCATATGGAAAAGTCTTCTTTAAACTGCAGCATTCAGAGAGCAGAGCAGAATCCAGATGTTCTGGAGAGAAATGCCCATTATCGAGGAGAAGTTGATCTGGAGCGGGCGGATCCGACAGATGTGTGTGAGAAACTCAAACACACGAACTCACTTACACCGAGACCAGAGTGTGTGAAGACCAGAGTGTGTGTGTGAGAAACTCAAACACACGAACTCACTTACACTGAGACCAGAGTGTGTGAAGACCAGAGTGTGTGTGAGAAACTCAAACACACGAACTCACTACAGAGAGACTGTGATGGAGGGCTGGACCAGCTTTAAAGTGACCCTCAGTTTAAAACCACACAGAGATAAAAAGTATAGTGTTTGTGGACATAGCTAATTAATATAATATAGGCTAAATAATATAATAATATATTATAATTTATAATAGGCTATAATATAGGCTAATAGGCTAATATAATAAAATTAGTGCTGGGCAAGGGTTAATCGTGATTAATCGCATCTATACATAATTTACATTATATATATACTGTATAATTATAAGTATATTAAATAACAGATTTTTCTTAAATATATACATGCATATATGTGTATATATATATAAAACTATACACATGTAGCCTACTGTACTAACACATTATATTATTATTATGTTACCACAAACTTTTATTTTGGATGTGATTAATCATTGCCCAGCACTAACTAAAGTCCCCATGAAATCAAAATTGACCATACTTACTTTGTTTGCCTAAATTTATCGTTTTGTGGTGAATAATTCATCCATGCAAGTCAGTCCACACAAAAAAATTTTTTGGCTTCGTAATCTTTAATCAAATTCTGAAAATGCCCCTCCCCTCTGCGTTGGAGGACCTTGCCCGATGACGTAGGCTTGACGGTTTGGGTGTCTGCTTAACATCCGTAATCACGCCCCTCCAACTGACATTAGACAGGCACACAGCGTGTGAAAGGAGAGATGGCGAGGAGGTGCATTTTTCTAGATCCAATCAGGTGCTAGTTGGAAAAAAAAAAGCCATGCTCACTATTTTGCCTCATTTAGTATTCCGTTTCTCTCGGAAATACGTCACAGCACTGGAGAAAAGTCGTTTGCAACTTCCGGTTCACGGGGACTTTAAAATCAGACACATAACTATTTGTTACATTTAACAAATAAGCTTTAAAGCCCACTCATAGGAATGAATCAACACCCCCCCCCCCCCCCCCCAAAAAATGTGGTCATGTGGTTAAGACCTAGACCATAGGAAAGACAGACACAGACCTTAAACAGACTTTCCTGCATTTGTTTATTGACAAACTGATCTAAAAATGAGCATGCATCCCAGGACACTGTGTGAATGATTTATTGTCTTGTGTAGTGTCTTTAGAAGTTTTCTAAGGACTCCCACTGGCTCTCTCTCATCAAGACAAAACATCAGCAAAGATCAACTGAGCCTCAACAAATTGCATCAGGACAGTTTATTTCAAATTGGCGAGACATGGATCAAACTTAGTCTCATTAGTTTATACATTAAGTATCCTTACCCCTTTTAAAGGGGTGGTTGATTGCGATTTCACTTTTTTCATTTTAAATAGTGTGTAATGTTGCTGTTGGTGCATGAACATTATCTGCAAAGTTGCAGCGCTGAAAGTTCAATGTAAGCAGAGATATCGTCTTTTAAAAATCAGGAAGTGTAAATGCCTACAAAAACGACTCGATTGGGACTACAGCTGGGTTTTAGACGTCACTAACCCATCAACCCTCCCACCGGAATGCGCAAAAAAGGGCATGGACATATTTCTGGAGCTTTGCCGAAGAGGAAGAGTTACAGGGGAGAGCTAAACATGCTGTGGAAAGTGTGTTATTTTCACCCAGCTGTAGGTCTTCTGTGTTCGGGCTTCATACAGACGCTTTAGTTCGTCAACAATGGCTACAATTTATGTTTGATAATGTTTCTGACAATTACAATCGTAACTAGAATGTACATTTCCAGGAGAAAATGTGAAATGGTGCTTGCAGTGGCAAAACTCGCCGCTCGGTTGCTAGGGTGTGGTACATGATTGCATACGAGCCAACAAACATGTCTGTACGATGTTCTGGTGCTGAGATATGGCTTATTCATGTGTTCAGGCTAGGTGGTTGCAAGGGTATTCTAGGTGGTTGCTAGGGTATTCTGGATGGTTGCTAGGCGGTTGCTAGGGTGTTCTTTGGGTTGCTAGGTGGTTGCTAGGGTTTTCTCGGTGGTTACTAGGGCATTGCTAGGGTGTTGCCAGGTGGTTGATAGGGTGTTCTGGGTGGTTGCTATGCAGTTGCTAGGGTGTTCTGGGTGGTTGCTAGGGCGTTGCTAGGCGGTTGCTAGGGTATTCTGGATGGTTGCTAGGCGGTTGCTAGGGTGTTCTGGGTGGTTACTAGGCAGTTGCTAGGGTATTCTGGGTGGTTGCTAGGGCGTTGCTAGGTGGTTGCTAGGGTATTCTGGGTGGTTGCTAGGGTATTGCTAGGGTAATCTGGGTTGTTGCTATGGTGTTACTAGGTGGTTGGTAGTTGTCCAAGATGGTTACTATGGAGTTTGTAGCATTTTATTGGCATGATTTAGCACTTAGCTAATAAATATTAGCATGTAGTTATTCACTGCTAGCATGTGTAGCATGTAGCAAGTCCTGTTTGCTAGCATGAGTAAAAAGAGCCAACCCCCATCTCTATAGGATGTTTTGATGCAGAGATTTAGGTTTTGCAAAATGGTTGCTAGGGTACTCTGTTTGGTTGCTAGGGAGTGGCTTGGCAGCTGCCAATCATGAAACTCCAAAGGCTGCTTGTCAGTATGAATGATATAAACCAACTCCCATGCCTCTGTGACATTCAGAATGGAAGATATCCCTCTTTGGATTTTGGTTGCTAAGGTGCTCGACAATGGTTGCTAGGGCGTGTCCAGTATGTGTTGAGGTGATTCAGGATTGGCTGTTTGCTGGCCCGAGTCAAACGAGCCCACCCTCATGTTTCAATGACACTTATATCCTGAGATATGCCTTTGATCTCTTTCAATTGAAGTCTTCGGAATGTGTTGCTAAGGAGCTCTAAATGGTTGCTAGGGCGTGGCTTAATAACTTCACAATGATCCTGAGAGACTGATTGGTCATCTGACTAAAATGAGCCCGCCCCCTTGTCTCTATGACACTGTGATCCAGAGCTATGTTCAATACAAAATCTCTATGCAATGTATAGGACGGCCCATTTCATGGGCCGTCCTAGACCATAGTAAGTCAATGGGGCAACTTTGGGCAGCTCCTGCCCCCCAGGGGTGCAACTTTTACCCCATTGTGAGGTATGTTCTTACAGAGCCTGCCAGCCTCTTCAAATGTGGTAAATTACAAGTTTCTGAGAAATCATTGGACAGTGCTACGAGTCGTCAAAGTTTGTGCCAATGTTAAGTCTATGGGATTTATTTACCCAATGATTTGCCCCTGGGGCGAACACCGTACCCCCCATCGCTAAGAAAAGTCACAGCACACCTCTCCTCAATAATCCGCACAATTTGACGCCTCAATCAGGGGTCTGTGATGTCGGCGTGTATTTTTTAACAGATGATTACTATGGAGTTTTTAAAAGGAGTTTTTATAGAGTTTTTATAGAGTTATTTAGTATGGCACGAGGCCTGCGGCCTCGTGCCTATCGCCCACGGTTGCTAGGGTGCTGTAACTGGTTGCTATGGTGTGGCTATGAAGATTTTAGGCCATTACTTATTGGCTGCTTGATAAAATAAATCCTCTGAGGGAGAGAGAGAGGGCCTGACAGCAGGGCTGTCAGTCCCTTTTCTGTGGGTGTGTGTGAAAAAGTCGGTTGGGATTTAAATTTTTGAACATTCCGCAATGTTAAGTCAATGGGACTTTTTTGGCCGCTTTTTCGTCCGCTGTGCGAACATCGTACACCCGATCACTTAGAAAAGGCATAGCAAAAACTCTCCTTAATGAGACGGTCGATTTGACGCCTCACTCATGGGTCTGTGACACTACTAACACATTCATTTCAGGGCCGTCCTACACCATTGTAAGTCAATGGGGCAACTTTGGGCAGCTCCTGCCCCCCAGGGGTGCAACTTTTACCCCATTGTGAGGTATGTTCTTAAAGAGCCTGTCAGCCTCTTCAAATGTGGTGACCCACACGTTTCTGCGATATTCTCGCTCAGAGCTACGAGTGGTCAAAGTTCGCCGCAATGTTAAGTCAATGGGATTTTTTGGCCGATATTTTGCCCCTGGGGCAAACACCGTACCCCCGATCGCTTAGAAAAGTCATAGCACACCATTCCCGAACAGGCCGCACGTTTTGACACCTCATTCATGGGTCTGTGACAAAAACTGCGGGAGGAGTACGCGTCAACTTGCCAAAGAATAAGAATAAGAAAAAAAATAAGTATGCACAATAACACTAATGTTGCCTTGCTTTCAGCAAGCACCATTAATTTAGCTCTTTGTGCGGCACATTTAACTGAAGACAGCTTCCTGAATCTCCAACAATTCAATGCCGGATTCCACAAGAAACTGTTGCTAAAACCTGAAGCTGTTCCAACGTTAAAACCAGAAGCAGCAGTTCTTGGGCCACAACCTGTAAGTAAAACTTAATCATTTTAAACGTATTTGTATAATTTTAGACGTAATGGTTTAGTTTTATCTAGGACGTAAACAAATGCCAGCGCTGGCTTTATAGTCACTTGTTATGCTATTTCGTGTTTCTATGGCAAACGCGTACAAACATGTTGGACCTGAATTTGTAATCATATAGATTTTGTAAATGTATTTGCCATGTATACTGTAGCTACTTTCTGACGTAATTTTTCGATTTGATCATGAACGTGATCAATGTCAACAGTGTTTGTTTATAGTAGCCATGTAGCCTACACCTAAAGAAAACGATACACAGAGTAGCCTAAACTAAGTTTTGTTAATAGCTAAACGGTTATTCATTATATCGATAAAATAATAACTTTAAAAAACTGCATTACTCATGTAATCATTTGTATTAAATGTTTAATCAA
>CM070840.1:31550744-31573244 GCA_036326025.1 Chrosomus eos
AACAGTTCCTGTGCTCGGACACTGGTGACACTGGTACGCACCGCAGGACAAGTGCCGATTAAATCTTGGAAGCCGCCATCAAACCAAAAATCATCATCATCATCATCTTCATCTTCAGGGTCACTGCTGATATGCTGAGGAGTCTGATCTAAAGAGGGGAATCATTCATATTCATGAGTTAATCAAAAATGGCACCAATAAAAATGTGAGGTAGCGCCTAATAAATAGCAATTTCTTTCTAAATGCAATGCATGAAAATATTCAATGAAAGTGTATAATGCCCGTGTATAACGTCTCATACTACATTTTATGCTAAATAACAAGACTTATGAATTGAAGATCATGCACATTGCAAGAGCCACACAGGAACTAGTTCTTCTGAAATAATAATTTAGTTTAAAAACAGTAAAAAAAACTATTTCATGAAAATTCATCTGTATTGGTTTAAAATGCATGATTTGGTAATGTTTAGATCTGATAATATTTCAGTATGTTGAGCTTTCAGTCAGACAGCACTATAGCGTAAGCGACTGCATGTAGTTTGAAGTTAGAGACGTTGAAGCAACACATGCGTACTGTCTATGTATAATTTTATGTTTTGGGAGTAAACACTGTTTCCACTACACGCATATCTCCATGCGAGTGAACTTCAAACATATATTGTATTGGACCAGTAACTGTAATGGGATCTTAATTTTAGAGGGAAAATGCATGACAGAATCTGAATGTGTTTTCCTGCATAACATATCAATGCTGTTGTTTATCTTTATTTTCTATCATTTAGTGGTTTTAATGAACCACACAAAGGCAGTTTAGATTTAAAAAGTTTCTAAAAAGTGAATCTTGTGCAACAATAAGTATGCAAATGAAAATGAGTTATTGATCAATCAATCTCCAACCGGGGAATTCAAGTTGTCAGATCATGCATAATGTTATTTATGTATATACAGCAACTAAATTTAAGTTACAGACTTTGACTGTGTACATTACTCTCCCTAAAACATACAAATAAGTGTGTGTGTCCTTGTGATTTACCATCAGTGCTCCTCGCCGTTGGTCCAGCAGTCTCCTCTTCATCACCCTGACCTGAGCTCGGCTTCTTGAACATGTTTCTAGCTCTTCGAAGTAATGAGAAACACTTTCTCTTTTTCTTATTCTTGACTTTTTCCTCACCTACTGTCTGTGGATGATGCGTTTCCTCTGTAGTGTCTGCTTGTTGTTGTAGTGTACAGTCCTGTAAACTGATCACACTGACACAATCACTCGCACAACAACACGATATTCGTTGTCCCATGTTTAAAGTATTAACTGAACTGCAGAAGTAGTAAAATGAGCAAAGGCAAAGTGATGCGGACGAGTTAACCGAGTCTTTATATGGGCTACTGTGACGTCACGTTCTAAAATGTACCCACTGTGACGTCACGGCTGTGCATGAGTTCGGCCTGTGGGCGTGGCGTCCGCGAATGTGTTTTTACAGTGCCATTGAAAAGCATTATTTAACGGCTCTGGGTTTTTACTGTAGCTACTTTTAGGAGGAGCAGTCTAAAGATTTATTCGGAAAACAAATGCTTGGTCATCCATTGTGGTGTTTCACGTCCTTTCCAGGTAAGAATGGCCTAAAGATTCGAGGTGTATGTGAGGTGAATCTAGCATTAGGCTAATTAAAACACGTCATTCAGTCATCGCGAGCACGTGTGAGTTACACTAAAGTTACTCTTTGTCGTAAAAGTGCTACAATCGCGTTTATACGATCTAATACGTTTGTTTATTCATTGAATATCTCACAAAAACATTTCTTAGTCTTAGTTGTTTTTAAGTAGTCTAGCTACTGAATTAGCTTACTGCCAAACAGTAGCCTACTTAAGTTCATCTGTGCCTACCCTTACAAAAAATAACTGCAGTACAATGAAGTACAACTGCAGTAAAACTGCAGTTCAAAGCAGTATAATTGCAGTACAATGAAGTACAACTGTAGAGTTGCAGTATTAACGAAGTATAACTGCAGTATAACTGCAGTATAGATACAATGTGACTGCAGTACATTGAAGTACAACTGCAGTAAAACTGCAGTACAAAAAGTACAACTTCAGAATAGTGAAGTAAAACTGCAGTACAACTGTAGATTTGCAGTTTAATGAAGTAGCCTAGATACAATAACTGCAGTTCAGTGATACACTTTAAAAAGTGATAGACTTAAAAAAAAAAACTCTAATCTATTTTTTTTTTTAATTAGCTTCTTGTTTTTATTCTCAGGCAATGATATCAGTTTAGTTGCCATTAAAAAGTGAAATTACTAACCTAAACAAATGAGCTTTATATGAAAAAAAAGGCAGAAGAACTTTTTGGTTTTTGCATCTGAAGTCTTGGCCTACCATTAATATTACACTGTACTGCAGTTATGCTGTATGTGCGACACATAGCCCATGTGACCAGAGCTTCCTTCGCGCGAACGCGCCGCGGGCGTTGTCCTGACAACGAGTCTCGAGAGCAGCTGATGCTCATTACGGTCAGTCAGCGTCTTTCCGCGTAGTGTCTGCTGTTTTATACGGTTTGGTTGATTTCCTCACTGAAATTATCGTTCATATACGTTCATATTTATGAACTATCATAATTAAAACACAAAGACATGACAGCATTACTCGTGGTGACGGCCATTCACAAGTGGGACGGAAGAGAAGCGTTTTCTGGAAGAAACGAAGTTCATTGCGCGAGGCCTTGTCAAGTCATTCAGCTTAGAGGTTAGTATAACATATAATGTCCTCATAGCTCTCTTTTTTTTATTTTAGATTGGTGTAAAAAAGACTTTACGTATATGTTGTTCAACCCGGTGTGAAAATAAGAGGAAACGCCGCTTCCATACTGTAACGTTAGCAGTTTTACATTCTCCGGTTTTACACTGTTTAGTGTTAACTGCGTCGCAGCAGATTGTGTAACTTATGTTTGCACTTTGCAGCATTATTGTCTTTATCACTTTTAACACTTTTTTTTAAACTATTTGTATTGTATAAAGTGCTATACATAATGTTGACTTTACTTAAATTGTTTCAATTTAATATCAGGAATATTTGAAATATCAGACACTAACTTACTGGAAAATACAAGCAAATATGTTCAGTAGTTTGACATTAATGTGCAGAAAAGGATTTTTTAGGCTAACTTTTTGTGTGATTGCTATTTCCGGGAAAATGTACTGGTAACAACTAAAAACAGAAGATAATGTCTGCTGTGAAACAATGCACTCACAGCCTTTAAAAATTGTGTGTCTGCTTTTTTCCAGAAATGTTATTGGGCAAATTGCATAGACTGTCAATGGAGTGACAGAAAGCTCTCAGATTTCATCAAAAAGATCTTCAATTGTTCCCCGTGTCTTGCAGGGTTGGAATGACATGAGGGTGAGTAATTTAACTTTTTATCTGGAGTGTTCAAACTCCTTATTAAAGGATTAGTTCACTTTTTAAAAAACCTTTGCTGATAATTTACTCACCCCCATGTCATCCAAGATGTCCATGTCTTTCTTTCTTCAGTCGAAAAGAAATTAAGGTTTTTGATGAAAACATTCTAGGATTTTTCTCCATATAATGGACTTCAATGGGACCCAAACGGTTCAAGGTCCAAATGACAGTTTCATTGCAGCTTCAAATGACTTTAAACGACATCAGACGATGCATAAGGGTCTTATCTTGCAAAACGATCGATCGGTCATTTCTAAAATAAATAAATAAAAAAGTAAGTTTTATGCCTTGCTCTGTTCTGTGATGCGCGGTCATGACTCTCCTGTTCGAACTCGTTCATCAAAATGAACGAATCTTTTTTTCGAGTCATTTCGTTCTTTCAACAAACAAAATGTCATGAGAGTCATGACCGCACATCACGGAACAGAGCAAGGCATAAAACTTACTTTTTTATTTATTTATTTTAGAAATGACCGATCGTTTTGCAAGATAAGACCCTTATGCATCGTCTGGTGTCGTTTAAAGTCATTTGAAGCTGCACTGAAACTGTCATTTGGACCTTGAACCGTTTGGCACCCAGTGTATTACATTACAAGAAAAATCCTAGAATGTTTTAATCAAAAACCTTCATTTCTTTTCAACTGAAGAAAGACAGACATGGACATCTTGGATGACATGGGGGTGAGTAAATTATCAGCACGTGACGACCGTAAACATAGCATGAGCGCCAGCAACTTCCAGCTGTGTGGAGGAAAAAGACGTGTTTCAGTATCGAGTTCTCTTTCAGGCTTGAACAAACCATAACACGCACACAAATTATGCCAAACTGTCCGTTTTGTCGAGTGTCCTCATAAGAGCAGTCTTAAAGTAACACCAGGTAAAATTTAACTTTTGCTCTCGGGGTCCCCCCCTACAGTTGGGAAACAGTATTGTCCTCTACTTACTGTCGTAAACCGTCATGAATGTAGCACATGCATTTGTTGACATCCATGATATAGCCGTGAACACTGTAGGAGGAGGTCACATGCAGGTGTTCTGCTAGCTTGCGTCGCGTGTGAAATGTCTTCATCCCAGGTACAGTGGCATATATTTCAGCATGTCATATGAATATAATTTCATGGGTTTTATTTTTTTTTCTAGAGAAATGATCGCGATGCTCACGTTTATACAAGCCAGCGTCATATTATAGCTAGTCTAGCCTATTGGTTACCGTTTTACTGAATCTATACTTCAATGCTGTTTGAGTGGTAGATAATAACCATATATCGTCAATATTATAATATCAAGCTATATTATTATATCAATAATGCGCACGCGTGCGTGTTAATGCGTAGGCTACTCTAGCACACACACGCAAGGTCTCTCGCTCTCTCTCTCCCTCTCTGTCATGCGCGTATTCAATTTAATAAGTCGGGACACTAAAATTAGAGTTGAAATACGGGACTGTCCCGGGAAAAACGGGACGTCTGGTCAGGTCACCCTAGCTAGTATGCAAGCAATATACTTACTAGTAAGTATGACAGCCAAGGCCGCATCGGTCGGGCACCCCTCCTCCTCCTTTAGCTCACGCCAGCGAGAAAACGCTGGCACAGTGTTGATCCTTGTTCTGCCTTTAACGCGATCACTTTCTCTTTTTGCTTTGCTCCGATAAAACCTTTGCTTTCTTGCTTTTCTGTGCTGCTTCGGCCATGACTATAACATTTGGCTCGCACGTCCGATTTTAAGGAAGTGTGGGCGGTGGTGGAAGTGACGTATATGCCGTAAAGCAGTCGAATTTTGTAGTTCTCTTTGTTCGCCGGTTACTACCCGAAACCCGAAGTTTAAAAGTACGATTAAAAACGCTACAGACCCCGTCAGGCTATGGCAGACGTGTCATTCAACCTATTGTAAGTCGATGTACCATCACAAGAGACATGGAAATATATTATAAAGGTTGAAAAGTTACCCGGTGCTGCTTTAAATGATTTAAATAAAGTCTTAAATTAACGTGGAGATTTGTGAGAAAATGGGGATGCGTGTCGGATTGCATCTCTGTCAGCAGCGGCTGGTCTTAAAGTTTCATTAATGTTAATCAAAGAACAAAGGTAAGAGAGTAAATGACTCACTCAGACCTGTAGCCAGGAGGATTATTATAGCCTAATAATCATCGATAGCCTAATAATCATCAATGCACTCCTATCTTTTTACACATCTCCGGCGAACGGCTTCTTCACGCAAAAGAAAAACTCTTGAAAACCCTCATAAAGCGCAGTGAAATTCAGCGACCTATGGCTTTTCCTGATGGAGCGTGTTTGTTCCTTAACTTCATTTTATACGTGCTCCATTTTATACGTGCAACTTGCGTAGCCTATAAGGACACTGACAGCATGCTGACAGATAGGACAAATAAATTTGGTCAAAGAAAATTAAGCAATAAATAGGCCTACAGTTTTGTGGCTCTTTAATGTGTCATGACGGATTGCCTCAGTTAAAGCCAAGTTAACTGACGTTAATATACTAACTCTCCTGACTGCTTTGTCGGACAAAAATGGTGGATTTTGATTTGTCAGACTCAGATCGCATCAAACTCCCTGCGAAGGATGAAATCCCTACTCCTAAAGACTGAAGTTTGAAGTCTGAACTTAAAAATAAAATGTGGCACAGGCATGTCATTTATTCTCCTCATTTATTCTAAGTGAAAAAAATTATCAATTTTTCAGGGGTGAATGTCTGTCTACATTTGTAAAAATTATATTTATGGTAGAATCAAATGTTGTTTGTCTTTTGTATTGCCTTATCTACAACACATGAGGGTAATAAGGTAACAGTAGTACAGGAGAGAGACTTTATTTGATTTCTCTTCAGTAATCAAAATGTGTGTGTGTGTGTGTTTTATATATATATATATTTATTATGGGGGAAAATGTGTATAAATATCGGTATCGGCCAAAATGAGTTTGCAAATATCGGCATATCGAATATCGGCCAAAATCCTATAATTTGCATCCCTACCAAGTGTCTCACACAATCATAACAGACAGATGTGCATTTGAATGCACTACACTTGGTATTTGTTCAAAGGTTACAAGGAATTTGTAGAATGGTTTGTATGTATTTGTGAAATATTATCTAGGCTCATTTATTTATATTTGCAAAACACAATGCGTGTTACTCCACTACACTTTTCGCTCAAATTGACCTTTTCACTTGCACATTGCTTGCTTTGTTTACGAGTCGAGTTTTCCTTTACAAAGCAGATCGAGTTTGTTTACAAATGCTGGATTTGTTTGTTAATTATGGCAAAATATTAATTCTATTGAATAACCCCTATTTGAAAAAACAGTGGCGTGTTCCTGCAAGAGATTAACTTGCAGATTCATTTTAAGCATAATATATGCCTGTGGCGAAGAGTAACTGAAAAGAGTGTCTCTGATTCTTCTTTGTTTGTTTATTACAGACTACTTCCAAAATCGTGTTTCCACATCTGAGATGAAGGCAGTGAAAAGAACGAAGTGGAATGAGAAGAAGCTCTTCAAAAAACACAACTTTTCTGAATAATGTGGGGGAAGATTTATGCATGATTTGTAAATAAAAACTTTAAATACATTGTCTAACTCTCAGCCTGTTATTTGAAATAAAATAAAAAGTAAAATCACATTATTTGTTGCATTGCAGTTTGAGACATTCACTGTTTTGTACCTGAATTCATTATATTGCAGATGTGTGAAAACTTATTTGGGATATTCTGGTTGTATTTCAATGGTATTTTACAGCATTTTATTAGTATTGCATTTCAGTAGTATTGTACTTTAGTCGTAATATGTATTGCAGTACTACCGTAGTTATATTGCAGTATTACCGCAGTTATATTGCAGTATTATTGCAATTATATTGCAGTATTATTGCAGTATTACCGCAGTTATATTGCAGTATTATTGCAATTATATTGCAGTATTATTGCAGTTATATTGCAGTACTACCGCAGTTATATTGCAGTATTATTGCAGTTATATTGCAGTACTACCGCAGTTATATTGCAGTTATATTGCAGTACTACCGCAGTTATATTGCAGTATTATTGCAATTATATTGCAGTATTATTGCAGTTATATTGCAGTATTACCACAGTTATATTGCAGTATTATTGCAGTATTACCGCAGTTATATTGCAGTATTATTGCAGTATTACCGCAGTTATATTGCAGTTATATTGCAGTATTACCGCAGTTATATTGCAGTATTATTGCAGTATTACCGCAGTTATATTGCAGTTATATTGCAGTATTACCGCAGTTATATTGCAGTATTATTGTAGTACTATTCGGTGCAGTAACTGCAGTTGTACTCCAACTATACTGCAATATGCAGTTTTTTCGTGTCCAAAAAACTGCATTTTCTACATGTAACAAAAACTGCAGTATTACTTCGAAAAAAACTGCAGTAATTTTTTGTAAGGGTAGATATATTAATATGGTACAATACAGTAATACAGCTGCCAAACTTTATCAAAGTAATAAGTGTTACTGTATGCAATGTTCTTCATATATACTACTGTAAGTGGTCACATTTGTTTAGTATTCTTAGTTTGTCAAGCAGAAGGCCTCTGTCTCGCTATGCGTTTCATGCTAATAAAGAAAAATTAGCCACTACACATTGTTCCCAAATGTCCTTGAATTTTAATCTCACCACAGATGTAACATTTGGAGCAGGGTGTGTGCCTGGGTTAATTGAACTATGGATGTACTTGACATTATCATGTGGAAAATGTTCCCTAAATCTACATGTATGGCGGGTTTATTTTGCACTTGGTTTATGTTTTATTTAATATAGGCCAGGTTTCATTGATTTTTAAGTAGGATTAAGATATATTTGGGACCACGAGGTACAAACAGACATGTCTGAATATTGCAGGTCTAAATTCTCAATAAAATATGCTAAATGGTGCACTTAAATTAAATTGGCCATATATTAAAGCCCCTTATTTTAATTTTGTCAGCAGACTCATTGTCAAATAACCAAAAACAAGAACATGCATGACTTTACTTAAATATATGCCAGCGAAATGCTCAGCAGTGATTGAGACAATTTACAGGACATTACAATACTAATATTTACTGGAGATTATTTCTGTCACGGAATAAAACAAAAAGTAATTGCAACTTTTTCCTCACAATTCTGGAAAAAAACAATTCAGAACAACTCAATTGCGAGATAAAATCCAAAATTTCCTTTTTTTTTTTCTTTCTGTGGGAGTAACAAAACTGCAAGAAAAAGAAGAACGAGAAAATAAGTGTCATTACCCTTAATGTTTTTTTTTACTCTCTGGCAGGAATAAGCTTCCATAAATATCTATGGCAGTCTTCATATCTTTAATGTTCAAATGATAAACCTAATTTGTCAGAAAACTGCAGAAAGACCCTAAGCTTCTCTTTTCTTGACAGCAGTTTTATAAATGATTCTCATTACAAATTTGAGAAGATGGTTAGCACATTGTATATTCAAATTCACAATCTTTACATGCATTTTCTGCTTGGCAAATGTTAATTTCAGACCCTAGCTGAAACACTACAGGTGTCCCCGTACACAGCCACTAGATGACCAAGGACAGCTTTGATTTCTGATTCAGACCTTAATTCATATTCTATAAGCTCTTATTCTTTTCTCCCGTGTTGTGATGTACTGTATATCAAAGTGCAATGGCTTTTGGAACAAGAATGTTGGGTAGGAACTGATTGGATGGTTGTGGTTTGCTTTTGGCTGATCTCATGTGAGTGACAGGTTATAGCCCCGCCCTCGTCGAAGAGAAGCTGCAAGTGGAACTTATTCTGATTCAAGATTGCCAGGAATTGAAAAATCACTTATGATAAATACTGCAATATTGAAAAAAAATAATTTGATTTTTGATTTCATGGTGACTTTAAAATAACACCTTTATTTAAGATTAGTCTAAAATAGAAACCTCTTAAAAATATTCTCTAGTAAAAATCCCTCCTCCTACTATAGGAGCTCTGCTGGAAGTCCACTGGTCGCCCAGTGTGAATACACGGCCAGAGAAGCACATGGGGAAGGGTTAGCAACTGCGTCTGTATTAGCATGATCAGCCACTGGGGAAGAAACAGACATGAGATAGTAGCCTGGAGAAGAAGAGGCCGTTCTCTCCTCCCGAACGGCAGATTCACACGAGCGAGGAGTCGATGTGATCTCCATTGCAGTGCTGAGCTCTGGGTCAGGTACGGGTCGGGTTGTCAGGCTGGACACTTTCTTGCGTATGGCCCTCATTGTGATGGGGATGGACATGCACCTGGGAAAAAACAAACAGAGGATTCAAAACAAATTTAATTTCCAGAGCACACGCTGTAGTTAGGGACAAGGCTCAATTTGAAACACATTTTTGGTTTTAAACGTCATGAAATCTGTGACTACTACACCCGTACATGTAGGTGAAAGCAATCAAACTAGCCCAAATATTTAGTAAACATGGCAGGTCTGGAGGATGTGAAGAATGTTTCCAATAAGAGCTCTGGAAACCATCTCATTTGGCTGGAAATAAATAGTTTCCCTCCAAAAAATGATTCTGTCATCAAACCAATAAGACTTTGTTCATCTTCAAAACACAAATAAAGAGATTGTTAATCAATCTTGAGATTTTATTCCCTCGTGCATCAAGCAAACTCGTTACCCGGTGTCGTGTTAGCGGTTAATAACTAATGATCTTTCCAACGGAAGTGAATCAATCAAAAACTAACTTTATCTGGACAATAACTTTATTCTAGAGCTGCTGTAAAGCCTAAACAATCTGTTAGTTTAATTTCTTATTATCACTGTAAAGCTGCTTTGAAACAATCTATAATGTTAAAAGTAAAAGCGCTATATATATAAAGGTGACTTGATTTTATTATTTCTAATATGCTATATTTATGTGCATTTGTCAATGATTATGTGTGCAAACAATTCAAAATCAAATCTGTCATAAAACACAATGATCGGGTCTTATCAGAAATATGTATTAAATCATTCCACTCGTATGCATTTTGTTATGGACTTTTTGAAACATCAATATTTTGGTGGAATGGACTATCAATGGAGGGACAGAAATCTCTCAGGATTCATTAAACATATCTTAATTTGCATTTCAAAGAAGAAGAAAAAATATTTGGAACAAGGGCAAGTACCTGATGGCAATTTTAATTTTTGGGTGAACTATCGCTTTAAGTATTGAGTATGATTAACAATACAAAGTCTTTCACATTTGCTTGAACAGTTCCTAAATGCAAAATGACATCACCGTAATTAGTGAGCATGTGGAGTGTTGATGCAAACCGCAAAATGTTGCACATACCGCATAAGGACTCGGGATATGTAGTCATCCAGTTTATGATCCACAAAATCAGGCATCAGAAGTCTGCAGCTCATCTGACGAGAATCCTCCACCGTCACCTCAACTAGTGCAGTAAACATGACATGTTCAATACTATACATATGCTGAGTTTCCACAGGATGTGTTAAAGTCCCCCTGTGGTGAAAGACAAGCTTTAAATGTTGTTTATGCGTCTATGTGGCGTTTTTAATTTGAATTTTCACATGGTTTGTCTTAAAGCATAAGTCGACAGCATTGCTGAGTATTTTCTGCTTAAAACTGCAGTGAACCAAAGACAGTCTCAAAAACACTGAAATCGCTGGTGTTTCTGACGTCACAAACTACCTTGTAACCAATCAGATCAACGTGTGATCGTCAACCAGTGGATCTCTGAGTGAGTGAGTGAGTGGAGGCGGGGCTCATTTGCATATTCATGGCACCGCGCATACTAAATGAGACAAGGGTGTCGAGTTACATTCAAGCTGTTTTAAATTTAAAGGTCCCATATTGTACAACTTTCTGAAGTTCTATTTTAGGTTTTAATGTCCTTAAGAATTTATATTTGCAGTATAAGTACCAAAAACCATCTCAGGCTACGTCCACATTAATCCGGATACATTTGAAAACGGAGTTTTCGTTTAAAAACGCTCTCCGTCCACACTAGCGTTTTCAGGCGTTTTCAGACGTTTCAGTGTGGATGAGAAACTTATAAATTCACCTTACTGCGCATGCGTGAAACCTCACAAAAGCTCACTGACAGATGGAAAAATAAAGAAAGGTATCGCGCAATTCTTCTAACATGATAATTTTATTTAGCAAAATATCTCACCATTCACTGATGCGTCCAGGTCACCATATGTTTGGTCTAAAACGCGACTGCTCTCCTGTATTGCCGCAGGACAGCAAATGTGAGTACATTTTCTATCATCTGTGCAGTACTGTGATATGAAGAGTGTGCAAAGTAACATATTTTAGCAACAGTGTGAAAGTGAATAGCACATAACAGGCACAATACCGGTAAACATCAGGTAAACATCTATTGGTACTATGGATCACATGACTAAACTTACGTCATCGTTTTCAAATACCTCCGGCTTCACAGTCCACACTACAACGCGAAAACGGAGTTTTCAAATTTATCCACTTTGGAGAGCGTTTTCCAAAAGCTACGTTTTCGTTGACTTAAAACGCCGTTTCAGTGTGGACGGAAGGCCAAAACGGAGAAAAAAATATATGTTTTCAAACGAAAACGTATTAGTGTGGACATGGCCTCAATATATGTTTACAGCTCTTCCTCAGGAGCTCTGCCAAGAACAGCTCGAGTTTGGCCTGTCTACTTAATATTCATGAGCCTCTCTTCTGATTGGCCTGTTGTTTTCTGAGTGACGCACCATTGGTCGGGGCGGAGACTGAAGGCGGGGACTGAGTAGTTCTGACATCACAAATATACAGAAATCACAACGGCTCGTGAAAAGGCACAGCTACTTTACTCAGTGTCTGTATATCGACTGTTTTGAAACTTATATGGTAGTTTAATAGACCTAGACCTCTGATATCATGAACACAGCCAGGACATTTCAGTTTTGACAATATAGGACCGTAATTTTTGGGATTAAAGATGAGTTAAGAGATACGATTATTGACCACAGGGGGACTTTAAAATAGATGCAAAACAGTTCAATTAGCATGCAATGAATTTCCTTGAATGTTAGTCTATACTGTATAGTGAATCCACCGTACATCATTCATAACAGTGTGTAAGGGTGCTTACGAACAGCCAGATGGTTGCTATCGTCAAGGCTGAATGTAACAGAAAGGCAGTGGTCTGATTCTGGAAGGACTTCACATCTCAGGTCAAACTGTAAGTCAGCATCTACAGTACATGAAAAATGAGAATCTTAAATTATGCAAATGAGTCTGAGATGGCTAGGAGAACATGTTGCCCGTCTACTACCAGCTCAATGCATGAATAAGTTGCATGTATAATAACCTATGTGATGGTTGTGGTTACTGAAACAGCTTTCCAGCAGCACATTGATGGCCGACTGATGGCGAAGCACGTTTAGTAAGGCAGGGACGTGGCCGGGGTGAGAGAAGGGGACTGTGTGAATTAAGGCTCCTTTCCATGATTCGCGGCCCCATTCGGCCCCGGGGAACACATAACTGTGGTACTCAGAGGCAGGCAATGGCTGAAAAATGTGAAAAGACGACGAAAACAGAGCAAATCAATGAAGCCGTCCCAAAATAAACACTCTTCTAGCAGCAAAGAATGACAAGTACAAGTCAATGCAAATAACACTGTGCAACAGTAGCCAGTAATGGACAAAACAACAGTCCTGAATATGCAATAAAGATGGCTAACAGTTGTTAAAGTACGGTAGTATACCACAACAAACTGAATCCCATCTGTGCAGGAGATCTGGGAGTTCTGCTGGATGAGAAGTTGAGGAAGAGGCTCCATCTGCAGGTCTTTCTCAGACATAACCCCATCTGAGTAACGTTACCAGACTGGTTACTTGGAAAACAATGCATTCCTTATAAACAGATCTCAGGGTAGGTAATGCACCTGTGATTGTGCCCATGTTCTCTATGAAGGAGCTAAGCATGGGTAACGGTGGCTGTAGTTTGAGAAGAAAGGTGGCAGGGAGTAATTCTGAGCTGGAGTCAGTGAGCGGCTGAAACACTGGAAACCTACAGCACACAAAAATAAGTCTCGCACCATTCATTCTTCTCTCTATAGAGCTAGACTAGAGTTAAAGGGATAGTTCACCCAAAAATGAAAATTCTGTCAGTAATTACTCTCCCTCATGTTGTTCAACCCCGTAAGACTTTCGTTAATCTCGTCAAAGACATCGTTAAAATAGTCCAAGTGACTACAGTGGCTCAATCTTAAGTTTATCAAGTGACGAGAATACTTTTTGAGCGCAAAAAACAAACTAAAATTTCATCTCCGTCGGCCTCGAGATAGTTCTCGTAGTGTAACAGCGCAGCGCTTCTGTGTTGTACGTCACACGTAGGCTCACTATTGGCCGACGCTGGTCGTGTGTGTGTGTGTGTGTGTGTGTGTGTGTGTGTGTGTGTGAGACGTACAACACAGAAGCGCTGCGACACTACGAGAACTCACTCGAGGCCCTGGAATCTTTTTTCCTCTGTTTCATCAAACCGTATTTTATGCAATTTTTGCAAGTTCCCGCAATTTCATAGTATAAAATTGCATAAATATCCCATAGCATATTATATTCCATCGCATTTTTTAAGAAAACGTGCCGCATAATCAAGGATTTTTGCCCGCAACAATCACAAAAAAACATTTTTCTGGAAGGACTGATTTGTGATCTGTGAGAAACTCCAGTACTCACCCGAGAGAGTCGACCTGTGGTGGAGAAGAGATCAGCGACTCGATCTGCAGTCTGTGTGAGGCGTCACTGTTTCCCACCATTACCAAAGCCATCCGCCCACTGCTAACATCACCTAGATTAAATCCAACACCACACGAGCACAAGGCTTACACACTGGGTCATAAGACTACTCATACTTGACTCAATGCTCTGCATTACATCTAAACATTACATTAATACTGATGCTACTTGATATGCTATAATAGTTAGGGATGAACGATGTATTGGCCGTTATTTAATGTTATCGTTATCGGCCCGATAAGACAATTTGGCCGATATATTAAAGCCAATAAATAATGGATTATTTCCTTTGAGGGATTGAATTGCTTGAAATCACGTCAAAAAGGAAAATACAGTAAAGTGCAACATGTGCAGCGCAAGTCTGTCATATAAGCTACATAACATTATAATGAAAACATGAATATAATTGTGTGCTTGGGACATGGGTGTTAATGGTGACTTGTTTTGTAATCAGGATAAAAATTGGGATTTAGATTTATCGGCCAATATATCGGTTATCGACTTTCAAATATATATTTTTTATCGCTTTTTTTATCGGTATCGGCCAAAATGTTTATATTGGTGCATCCATAATAATAATTAATAATATTAAAATAAGGTACTTTGAAAAATAAATACTATAACAGTATATAAATAATATTAAACACTGCATTAGAAGTTTTAATACCTGTGCCCGACAACCCCATGAGAACATCTAATGGTCTTATGTAGTACTCGACTCTCATTGGGGTTCCTGTGAGGAAAGTGGAGTAAAACAACGCTATTAATATTTATAATAAAACACGCTGATCCGACAGTTTTCCCTCGCGTACCGTCTCTGCCCGGCTGGACGTTCCCGATCCTGCCGTTCATAATGAGGTCAACGTGAAGGTCACTGTCTCTCAAAGATCTGCAAGTATAAAGAGCATTGTTCATCACTTTATACGATGATGTTCTCATCTTGAAACGTGTGTTAGTGCTAGTTTCCCTCACCTTGGTAAATGGGATATCTTGAAGAGATCAGTTTCCAGGTGCCGAAGAGCGGAGTAGATTTTAGCCTTGACGTCACTGCCAGAACACACATCATAATTAGAGAAATATGCAAATAGTTTAAATTCTCACTTGCCAATCAGGAGGAAATACCTGTCTCCTTGGATGTTGTAAAAGGAGACAAGATCATCCAACTTTAGAGAGAACTCTTGAAATCTCTTCATCCTGTGGGAATACGAGAACCATTTTTACTCCCACTCTAAAAATTATATATTTCTCTTGAAATAAAGAACATTTATATTTACCTTAACAACTGAAGGAGTGATGGACTGGACTAAAAAAAAAAAAAAAAACATAAAAAACACATGAATGCAGCTCACAGAATCTCACACAGGGTGAATGTGCGCCGCTAGGCTAGTGACAGGAAAGCGTGAGCACATTACACCGGTTTCATCTGCACTCCAATGGTTGCCGATTCGTTTCTGTATAGAATATAAACTTTATTGTTTGTTTTTAAATCCTTAAATGGTTTGGCACCAGCCGCACCAATATATCTTGATTCCTTAGTGAACTGGCATAGATCTGACAGATCCCAGTCACTTCTGACTCCGAGATCTAGATTAAAACGTAGCGGTGACCGCGCCTTCTCGATCGCTGCCCCGAAACTGTGGAATTTCATTGTTAACAGGGTTCCTGCACACTTTTTAAAGTCAAATTTAAGTCTTTTTAAGACCTTTTTAAGACCTGAAGAAATCAAAATTAATACCATAAATTAGGGGTGTGCAATATTAACAAAAATATATCTCGATATATTCAACGTTTTGTTGATAATAATTAGATGATTTTTACTGATTGTGTTTTTCTGCTGGTGCCATGGCTGGTTTAGGCCTGTTGTTGACAGCTGACTCACGAAGATATTAATATTTTTCATATTCTATGCAGTGGTCAGTTCACAGCAGTGACAGAAATGATTAATTAATATGCAATATTTGCAAACTTAAATTGACTTCCAGGGGCATTTTCACCTATATATGGACATTCTTTCTAAACCTATTTAGAGTTATGCATCACCTTTTATGTCAAATACTAACATTCAAATTATTAAAATTAAATTATACAGTAATTATACTTATTTATACAGTAATACTTAATTACACAATTATACAGTACCACCGTTACCAGTCAAATTAAATCATTCAATCAAAATCCATCTTTGCAGAGCAGAGGTGACAGAAGCAGCATCAGAAGTGGCATTAATATTTACACTCCATGCTATGAGAGAGTTTAAAAAATAAATAAATAAAATATTCAATATTTAAATGATTTCTAATTTTAACGTTTTAATTAAAGGGTACTTTAAATATGAAACTAAAACCGCCAGTAGGTGGTGGCAAGTCACTGTCTTAATAAGCGAGTTGAGAGAGTCATTCATTCAACCGATTCGTTCAAACGGCCGATTCATTCGGGAAGAAAGTGATTGTTCATTGAATCGTTAAAATGACTCGTTCGAAACGCGGATTTCAGTCAAGAAATCATCACTGTCTGTGGCATTGAGACTCTGACTGCTACGGATTCATTTTGAAATTCTAGTCGGCGAAATAAAGGGAAAACAAACAATATTGTGTCTAAAAAGTAACTCACAATGTTAATTTATTTTTAATTTAACTATTGTATATCATAAACATTGCACTTGTGCACGGGAAAACGGCACTCACTGATGTGATATTCTAATATAAGAAGGACATAATATGATGTAAATATAAGACAAAAACTAATTTGGGGACATAGCCTACCTTTAACTGCACACATCACGCACACGCAGTGAAAGCACGAGAGACAAATGCGATGTCAGCTCACAGTGCCTCATACATCGTTAAAACAATGATTATTACAATATCATATTAGACAATACACATCGCACACGTCTACGCACATAAAGAATGAACTTACGACTGAACTGACAGTGACATTCGCCAACTTTCTCCTTCTCTCCTCTCTCGCGTGCAGGAGACAGACGTTAGGCCTGGGACACACTGGCTGCGTGGCGTGAGCGTGGCGTTTCTGTTGCGTTTCAGCTGCGTGGCGGCTGCGTCGCGTTTTCTGTGTCTTTGCACATCAGAAGCGTGTCTGACGCGGCGCTAATGACACGGATCACCCTTGTTCAACGTATGGGAGAGAGTTGTGCAAGCCCTATACTTCGTGTTAAGCATAAATATAAAGCCTTCTGATAAAGACACTGTCAGCACAGCAGTATTGGCAGCAAAATAGACTACAAAATGTTTCGTTCTGGTGCAATATTTGAAAATTGATAATTAGGCCTATTTATTTAGCCTATTTATTTTTAAATTAGGCCTATAGGCCTATTTATATCTGAATTTGTCAAAAATATAATTTATTAATATGTATTCGTGTACAAAATAACATAAACATCTTTTCCTATTCTATTTTGCCTGGAAACGCTTCCAACACGCTTGCGTGTCGCGTGAAAAATAGGCGTCGGTTCTATTTCTAGCATGCACGCGTTTTCCGCGCGGCTCATGCCGCGCCTGAGACGCGCGTGTCACGCAGGCAGTGTGCAAGCTCTAACCTGTTAACATGGGAGCCGAAATAAAAACGGACACGCCACGCATCTGAGACGCGCCCGCCACGCAGCCAGTGTGTCCCAGGCCTTATGCTGCCGCGAATGTGATGCGAATTGTCACGTGACCAAGCAAATCCACAAAGATAATAAAAAAAATACTACGCTAATTAGTTTTAATTTGTAAAACATTTATATATGTCTAAGTCGAAGTGTCATCTAAAATTTAAGACCTTTCATAAGTAAAAATAAGACTTTATAAGACTTTTTATGGCCTTAAATTTTAAAAATCTAATTTAAGACTTTTTAAGGACCCGCGGGAACCCTGTGTTAAAAACTCATCTTTTAACTCAGGCTCTTAATATCTTTGAGCGTTGAGTCATATTTGTCTGTCGTTGTTTTATGGGATTTTGTCTTTGTATTTTGAGATTACATTGTATTATTTCTGTACAGCACATTGTGCAACTGTAAAAAAAAATCCATTAAATTTACGGTATAAAAATGTATGGTTGCCAGAAATCTACCGTATAAAATATGGAAGCAACATTTTAGGTTTTATAGACTTAATTTGAAACAACATATTTCATTAGGATGTTAAATTAACATTATATCAGATATTGAAGGACTACTCAGTTTTGTACCATTGTAATACACTGACAACCAATCACAGTGGGGATGAGAGTCACATGATGAATCAAAGCTCATCACAAACAGCTTTCCCACAAGAAAGATAGTAGATTCATTTAGAAGCTGCACAGTGTCATTCACACAAACATTTAACACCATCATGATAACATGAAATTTTAAAAATGCAATAAACATTAAATTTAACAACATTAAATGTAACATAAAACCCTAATGTACATAATTACACAGCTATGAAGAAACATATTAATTAACAAAAATACATCAAATGTGAAGTGTCACGCAGGGAATTGTGGGAATGTCAATTTACGTTTTTTCACTGTAAATTATACAATGACTTGTTCTTTATCACTTCCAAAAACAGTAAATTTAACGGTATTTTTTTATATACTGTATTATTTTCTATTAAATGCTTATTCGCCGTATATAGTACAGAAACTTAGTTAACTAATTAACAGTTTTTCACTGTAGCATTTTTACGGTCTTTTACCGCTAAAAATCACGATCATTTTTTACAGTATATAAAAACCATTTACAACTATATGTATAAACCAAAAAAAGAGCCCTGTCTCACCACCGGAGCTTCTCCGTGATGGGCCGCCCGCACATCTTCCACTCGTCCTCCCGGGAGCAGAACCACCTCGATGTAAAACATGTCTGCGGTCAGATAGCACACCGTCTCTGTGGGGCTCAAATGAGACGCCAATCTACAAACACCAGGAGTTACTCAGCGTCACTGACAAGAGCCTACTTAAGGAAGTAACAGCAATGAAATATGATCGTGATCCAAGACAATATTGACAAAGTATTACATTGGGAGGCATGCAAACAAAGACGATTATGCCGATGCTGAAAAACAACTTCATTTGAACAATCAATTCAACACTGGTGTCTGTTCTATGTCGATATATAGAGCGAAAATGACTGTATTCAAACAGGTTTTCCAGGATAATCCCTCCTTCTGTCATTGGTTGTACATATGGGTGATCTGATGATTTTAAATCGTGACCGATCTTGAAGACGTCCAAGGTCTACTTTTCAAGCGAATCGTAGAGATTGTGATCTTTTATGTCCTCGTAATAATGTTAAAGACCCCATAGTCTAGGGTGACCAACTGTCCTGTTTTCCCAGGACATGTCCTGTTTTCATATAACAATATAACAAATTTCTATCCATACAGAGGAGGCATAACCTACTTTAAATGTATTGAAATTAATAAGGTTTCTTTGAGTAAACTTCGAGTATCATTTGAGTAGGCCTATCTGTTTGCCGGGCCGAGTGTCCTGTTTTTTCAGGACAAAATATGGTCACCCTACCATAGTCAATTTTATCCCTTAAAACTCACCTTTGATCACGTGATAACATATTTAAAAGTTTTTTCCTTGAAAAAAAAAAAAAACCATAAAATATCTTGAATGTAACTCGACACCCTTGTCTCATTTAGTATACACGGTTCTATGAATATGCAAATGAGCCCCGCCTCCACTCACTCAGAGATCCACTGGTTGACGATCACTCGTTGATCTGATTGGTTACAAGGTCGTTTGTGACGTCAGAAACACCAGCGATTTCAAACCGTGTTTTTGAGACTGTCTTTGGTTCAGTTTCATGCAGAAAATACTCAGCGATGCTTGAAGACTTATTATATATAGTTATATCACCACCAATAATACTGCCTCAAATCTGCAGCTTAAGCAAGCAACATTTTCCCCTGCAAATGATCTGAGGTTAATGCATAAAAATGTAATCTGAGTGCAATATGTCCATGTAGGGAAAGTACAAACCCTCTTTGTTTGGCAATCATCTCCAGTCTGGACACCATGCCTGTCAAGGAGGACGCTACAGACAAAACACACAAACCACCAAGAAACTATAAGAGAAATATACATTTTAATTATTACCTGACCTATATCAGTTTAACCTCACCGTTGAGCGCCTCATTGATCTTCTCAAGACATTTTGTGATTGGCTCACAAATTCTCCCGTCTCCTTTTGTTTTATCCTGCAATGAAACATATTCCTCCTGCTAGTTTCACCACAGCAAAACTGAGAAATGTTGAAAAGCCCTGAGGAATGACCTTTTCAGACAAATAAATAACCCCAAGTGTAGCATGCAGTGACTTTCCAACCAACAAATACCATATGCACCGTACAGCTGCTCAGAGAAAACACAATTCATCATCTTTCTGGAGAGGGACCTGCTGTGTGCATATTATTTTGGCAATCCACAATAGTCTTAAGCTACACATCTGGAATAGATTTGTAAGGTTGTGCGCACTCATAATGGCAAACGTGATGCCTGAGAGACCCAAGTTTGGACTCTATTTGGCTAATGCGCAATAAACGTAGTACATGTAGCCAAGTATGGTGTCCCATACTTGGAATTTGTGCTCTGCATTTCACCCATCCAAGTGCACACACACACAGCAGTGAATATTGAACACACACACCCGGAGCAGTGGGCAGCCGTTTTCGCTGAGGCGCCCGGTGAGCGATTGGGGGTTCGGGGTCTTGCTCAAGGGAACCTCAGTTGTGGGTAATGAGAGTGAGGCCCTGTTTACACGTACATGGTTATTTTGAAAAACGGAGACATTTCCCTTAGTTTACACGCAAACCGAGAAAACGCCTCTGAAAACGATTCTTTCTAAAAACTCCGGCCAGAGTGGAGATTTTGGAAAACTGAAAACTGGAGAAAGATTCGTTGCTGTTGTTGACATTTTCTGGATTCTGATTGGCTAACGTGGGCTTGAGCTTCTCGTTACACTGCCACCTACAGGTTTGAGATGTTCTTGATGGCATATATACGCGGGTTCGTGTAAACGAACACTTTTCTGAAAACTGACAGGTGTGCACGATGTTACTTTTGAAAACCGAGAGGGTGAAATGTCCGTTTATGAAAATAGCCGGCCACATGTAAACTTAGCCTGAAAGAGAGAACTGTTCATTCACTCCCCCACCTACATTTACTGCTGGTACTGAGACTCGAACCTACGACCTTCGGGTTACAAGTCCGACTCTCTGACCATTAAATGTCCGGAAACTTGTTTCCATCACAGAATAAAAAATAAGAAAGGTAATTGCGACTTTTTCTCTCACAATTTGTACTTTTTTTCTCAGAATTGCGCGATAGAAACTCGCAATTCTGACTTTTTTTCTTGCAATTACTTTTTTTCTCTCTCAGAATTGCAAGTTTAAATCTCACAAATCTGACTTTGTAACACACAATTGCGAGTTTATTTCAAGCATTTCTAAGAAAAAAAGTCAGAATTGCGAGAAAAAAAGTCAGAACTGGGAGTTTAGCCTATATTGCGCAATTCTGACTTTGTAACAATTGCGAGTTTATATCTTGTGATTCTGACATTATAACTCGCAATTGCAAGGTTATATCACACAATTGCGAGAAAAAAAGTCAGAATTTTGAGATAAAAAGTCACAATTACTTTTTTTGATCATTATTATGTGGCAGAAACAAGCTTCCATAGAAATGACAGGATAGTGAATGAATTACAATTTTTGGATGTAGTATTTCTCAAAGGCAGATTTCTTACCATGCATCTTCGGACCAGTTGCAAGGTCTCATTCCAAGATTTATCAGCATATTTGGACTTCAAGGCAGACATTAAAGTTTTGGTCTTCATACTTGCAGGAGCTACGAAGGCGACAGACCAGCAGTGAACAACTGCATGTTTTAGTTTGTTCTCAGAATTGTTGTTGTATATTTTATAATAATTAAAAAAAAAACTCTTAAACTAGCCAAAGCCGTTTGTTTTGTGGTCTTTCAGCTTTTTTAAAATTTTTATTCTTTATTTATTAAACATTTTATTTGTATAACTATTTACAACAAGGACCAAGATCTGCCCACAATCATAAGACTAATGGGGTTTGGACACGTACCATCTGAAAACTGTCACTAGACAGTAAACTAAATAATTTAGAGCATCTTATGACCAGCAAGCCGTTTTATGCTGGTTTAATGTTTTTTTTGTTTATTTTTTCAAAAAGAATTATGAGATTTCACTTTACCGCATTCGCTCTTTGACTCCATTTCGGCCGAGACACTTGTTAATTACGTTTAGACTGCAGCTCAAGAGATTTATCTCA
>CM070840.1:31575744-31690744 GCA_036326025.1 Chrosomus eos
CTAATCAATACTATATAAATATATTAAAATTATTCATATATTTATTCATTAATTTTCTTTGTTTTATTTATTGTACATTTTTTTCCACTGTTTTTCTCTACCCTGACTCCGGTTTAAAGCCCTTGCCATGGCATAAAATGATCATAGTACATTTTCAAAAGAATCAATGCAGTGTCTGAAAAACATGGTAATTATCAGCAGAGTGACGTCTACTAGTGGGGTAAAATCACAGACACACACTATATATCTCTCATGTCTGTGTGTGTGCCGTAGTTTCTCCGCACACTCAACCCTGGCCTCTCTCGCTCTATACATACATGCATATATAATGTGACCCAGACCACAAAACCACTCACATGGGTCAATTCTTTGAAATTGAGATTTTTACATCATATGAAAGTATGATTTCCATTGGTGTATGGTTTGTTATGAAAGGACAATATTTGTTCGAGATACAACTATTGTAAATCTGGAATCTGAGGATGCAAAAAATTGAGAAAATCTCCTTTAAAGTTGTGCATTTATGTTGATGATTGTGCTGCAATCACTCTCAAAAATAAATGTTTTATATATTTACAGTAGGAAATTTACTGAATATCTTCATGGAATATAATCTTTACTTAATATCCTAATGATTTTTGGCATAAAAGAAAAATCGATAAATTTGACCCATGCAATGTATTCTTGGCTATTTCCACAGATACACCCGTGCGACTCGAGACTGGGTTAGTGATCCAGGGTCACATATAATGTGCTCATATGTACCAATGCAAACGCTCACAGTCATATTGCAACACGTGTGTTATGAGTAATTCATTAGTTTACTTCGATCAGCTTTGCAGTCGTTATTAATGTCAGTGTGATATAGATTTCCCTCAGTCGGTCTGATTTACTGGAGTTTCACCATAATTGCGTCTTGCTCTTTTATTTAGTTAGATCTGCAATCATCTTAATGTAAAATGCTTTCAAATAATAACTCTCCCTCTTGCAGCATCTCTTCTCTGATGACGAGGGCGGGGCTATAACCTGTCACTCACATGAGATCAGCCAATAGCAAACCACAACCATCCAATCAGTTCCTACAGACACACCAAGCCCCGCCCACAGACACACCACAGCCTCGCCCACAGACACAAAACAAGCCCCGCCCACAGACACAATCAAGCCCCGCCCACAGACACACCACAGCCTCTCCCACAGACACACCCAAGCCCCGCCCACAACACAATCAAGCCTCTCCCACAGACACACCAAGCCCACCCACAGACACAATCAAGCCCCGCCCACAGACACACTCAAGCCCCGCCCACAGACACACTCAAGCCCCGCCCCACTAGCACACAACTCAAACCCAAGCCCCCCCCATACACAATCAAGCCCCGCCCACAAGACACTCAAGCCCCTGCCCACAGACGACACTCAAGCCCGCCCACAGACACACTCAAACCCGCCCACAGACACACTCAAGCCCCGCCCACATTTGTTCTTGTTTCAGAAGCGTTTCACTCGATACGACACAATAGGAAATAAAAGACGAGCTCAACTACAGTTTAATGCTGACTTTAAAGAGATGTTTGATTTGCTTTGATGTATTATATATTTGTATTTTATTTCATTTAACGAAAGACATTTTTAATACTTTTAGTTCACTGATCCAGATGTCACAGAAATGACTCTGCAAAATGCACAGGGAGTGTATCGTTACTGCTGATTCCTGTCAACTTAAACCAGTTGACTGTGAAAGACTCAATGTTATTCAGGAGAACATAAGCCAGTGTTTAAATGAAATATCAGTTTTAAACGATGGAGTAAAGCGTATGGAAGTAAAATAATGCCAAATGTTTTTTAAACAGAAAGCCTGTTGAATTGCACTACTTGAAAAAATAGGCATTGCATAAACCCTGCTTGCATTGTAATGTTTTGTATTTTTAGGGCTTGCATTTTGATGTCTGAAATTCTGAAAAAAAGCTGTGAAATATTTCAATTCAAAAACATTTCAAAGACATTTTCATTATTATTATATTATTTCACTTCCAAAATATTCAAACTGATTAAAAATACAACCTATATTATTCAACAGGCAATTTTTGGTCCATTTTATTTCGCTTTAATAAGAGGTCATTAACGTTTTTATCGCTTTATTTGAGGTCGACTAACAGCAGATGGAGATTGTGCTCGGTAATCTACTGCTTTTCCTGCAGCTCCTGGACGTCAACGTTGAATTTAATGTTGAATTTGAAACACTGAATTTGCTAAGCGAAATAAAATGGACCAAAAACTCCCTGATGAATATTATAGGTTGTATTTTTAATCAGTTTGAATATTTTGGAAGTGAAATATGAAAGGTAAATATGGATTATTGAAATGTTACTAATGAAAATGTGTTTTGAATGCTTAAATATTCAACCATGCTACATTTCAGCCCATAAAAATGCAAGCCTTAAAAATACAATGCATTCAAATACAAGCAGGGTTAATGCAATGCATATTTTTTTAATTAGCACAATTCAACAGGCTTTTTTGTTTAAAAAACATTTGGCATTATTTTACTTCCATAAAAGCACTTCTGGGGAATACTTAGAAAATAGTTTCCCCGCTTGACCATTTTATTTAATTTTTTAGGATATCTGTGGTGTGTGTGTGTGTTGCATTACAATCCGTTATAATAATATGCAAATGATATTTAAATGCTTAAGACCGGCTTGTAAGATTAGCATCTTCTTGTATTAAGTGAGCTCTTACGGCTAAACGCTGAGTAGATTATTACAGAATGTAAATATTGTTGTCCTCCTCCAGGTGCACACGGGCGGTACATGTTCTCGCACCCTGACCCTTCACTTCAGTGACCTTCAGCTCCCCCCGACCCATAAACCCCACACCTGTCCTCGGTGCGCCCACAGCAGCCGACAGCATGGCCACGGCCAAACCCAAAGGCCAGAACTCACTGGCGCTTCACAAGGTGATCATGGTCGGGAGCGGCGGTGTGGGAAAGTCGGCTTTGACTCTGCAGTTCATGTACGATGAGGTGAGGATGCTCTCCACATATTACAGAAATACTTCCTTCCACTGAGGCCACATTTACACATAACCGGGTATTTAGAGAAACAAATATTATTTTCAATAATAGCATCGTTTTCAAAAAAGTTGTCATTTACATCAACCCGCATAAATACGCCGTCGAGCGCCATCCCCACGCGGCAACATTTTAATCTGAAAAATGAAGCCTACCCGGAAGTGCGAAAACTGCAATACATGTAAACTCCGCTAGGGGCCGGTCCCAAAAGAGAGCAAATGTCCATAGACCCCCATGTTAAAATGTCTGTTTTCACAGCATACATTCATGTTTTTACAGGTTGCTCCCATGGACTTTTATTGTATTTTTCGATAGGTACCGAGTGCCTGACAACTGTGAGGGGGGGAATTATTTTCTAACTCGTTAGTTCAGATCGTATTTAGATATAAAATGTATGACAAATAGAGAGCTTAAGTCCCGCCCCTCCGCTTCCGGCTCATGGGACCTTATTTCGGGAAAAAATATGTATGGTAGTGAATGGCGAGAGGCAGCTTATATTTTTATTCCGTCTGAACTGTGCCCTGAATTACACACATGATGTTTGTCAATTTAAAAGATAATTATGAAAGTCAAGAACGTCGCAGTTTGTCATAAAACAGAAGAGTAACATTTAGTTTTATGTGAAAATCACTCAATGAACTACATCTCCCGGGAAGCGAAACAACGAGCAAGATCCGCAGTCTGGTACAAAACACTCAAGCATGACGGCGTAACGTTACGATTATAACGTAAGAATATAGAAAAAATGACAGACATTAGCTTTAGTAAAATTTAGCTAACTAAAGTAAGCTTTAGTTAGCTTTAGGGCTGCACAATTAATCGAATTTCTAATCGCGATTACGATTACTGATGCCACGATTACGTAATCGTTCAAAGCCGCTATTAAAAAAAAAATCCACTCTGCATGTGTGTGTTTAGAGCATTTATGTTATGAGAAGCGAATCACGACTACTTCAGAAAAACCAGCACAATATGACATACCAGGCAGTGACGTAAGTGTACGCTGAAATAAAAAGTCTTTCACCTCAGAAAAACGGACTTTACTGTCCTGTCAGCCGTTGTGCTCGTAGCACGCACTCTTCAATTGCACACGCAAATGCGGCGGCGCGCGCTTGTGTTTCACTTTACTGTATAAAGTGCAAAAGAAACTACGAGCATCCAACCTCGTTGCAATATAAATTAGTAAGTCACGAAATAAAAGTAAAATACCAATAAATCGCGTGTTAGCTGAGAAGGATTTGCATGCAGGTATGATTTTCATTCTATTCATTCAGCTGTTTCATTAACAGTTCTTGTTTGTATTGTGTATTGTATTGTTTGTATTGTGGCATTTTGGTCGTTTCCATAACCCCAAAATGCCACTTTATTTTCACTTTGTGTTATTTTTGATATTTTTAAATGACTGTGGTGGCTCATATCAACATTGTATTAACAAAAACTACTTTGGGAGTGGGACTGCAATTAAATTGCTTTGGCATAGTTCTAATGTTTATCTATTAGTAGTTTTTACTATTAGTCATATTCTTACAATTTATGTGTATGTTAAGTAAAGGGGGACAGTACTTGTGTGTGTGTGTTAGCAATTTTTGTGTAAACATTAATATATTATAATATATATATATATAATGCCTATATATTCAATGTAAATTGTGATAATCGTAATTAATCGCAATTACAATTTCAAGGGAATAATCGGCAATTATGATTTTTGTCATAATCGTGCAGCCCTAGTTAGCTTCATTCATTGAGAGAAAAGGTATGACGTCACATGCGCGCCTTTTGAGTTTGTAGTCTTTGTAATTACGTATCTTCTCAGTCTTATACCTCAACAGTTTTACATCAAACTGCGACTTTCTTGACTTTAAAATGTACATTTTAAATCGACAAACATCATATGTGTAATTCATGGCACAATTCAAACGAGATCAAAATATTTGTTGTCTCTCGCTATTGACTACCATACAATATTTTTCCGAAATAAGGTCCCATGGTGGTCGACCGGAAGGGGAGGGACTTAGGCTCTCTATAGGGGCGTGGTTAACTTTGATTGACAGCTTGATTGATAGCTGATAATGGGCTGCGCCGAGTTGAATTCCTGAAATGTGACGTCTCGGCCATGATCTGACCCAACACATCACACCACCTCTGTATCCTTTCTGAAAAGATTTTCCAAGATGGCGCCGCCCATAAACGCCTCAAAACCGCTCTTCAGAAAGTCACAGACGCTTTATCCATATTTTTTACAGTCTATGGTGCCATCATAACTGCCAAACTGGCGATCACATGACGTTAAGCATTTTCTGCCGTATAATGTGACGTTTCTTCCAGTTAACACGGCAACACATCACCGGCGTTATCAGAAATCTCCACTCTGGCTGGAGTTTTTAGAAATAATCGTTTTCTGTGATAAAAACGGGGTTTTCGTGTAAATGAGAGGCCGAACCGGAGGGAAATATCTGCATCTTCCCTTCGTGTAAACGGGGCATGACGTCATGAAAGTTAGGGATGCACGATATATCTGTCACCAAAATCGGTATCGGCCAATATATGTTCATCTTTAATGGTATCGTTATCGGCCCGATAAGAAAATGCATTTATGGATTATTTCCTTCAGTTGAGAAATTTCAGATGTGCACTGTTCAACATGATGGTTTTTAATTGCTTGAAATATGATTGGAATCACTTCAAAAAGGAAAATACAGTTCAGTGCAACATGTGCAGCGCAAGTCTGTCATATAAGCCACATAAAATTATAATAAGTACATCATTATTATTGTGTGCTTGAGACATGGCTGTTAATTGTGAGACTTTTGTCTTAGGCTCTCAAAAAATTATATGAAAATATTGATTTATCGGCCAATATATCAATTATTGGATTTCAAATGTAAAGAGTTATTAGTATCGGCCCAAATATCAGTTTATCCCTAATAAAAGTACAATTATTAATTATGATTTAGGACTAGGTGAAACAATCCCCTGTTTAAGACCTGAGGTATGAGTTGTGACGATGCATCCATCGGAGTGGTGACAGGTTTTAGGTCTGAGTGGTAACAACGCATCCATCGGAATGATTTCCTCACTGTGGTAATGGTTTAGTGGGATTAGAATGGGGATGGATTAGAATGGGGAGTGGGATTAGAATGGGGAGTGGGATGAGAATGGGGGAGAGAATGGGAAATATTTTAAACAAATTTTTGTTTTGTTTATGTAATAATGTAATGAATCACCACTCGGTTTTGTAATTTGCCCTTATGAAAAAAAAAAACATGGAAACTATGTAAAGTTGTTCCGGATGGCAATATCAGCTGCATGGTAAAGCAACAGAACAAACATAGAGAGTGAACATTGGGTCATTTCCTTAGACAAGTTAATTTACTGAAGGCTACCAGGAAAGCTGACTGAGTTTATTAAATTCATTCACAATATGTACACATTCATTATTAAAACGGCTACATTAAAGGGATAGTTCACCCAAAAATGTCAATTCTGTCATTAATTACTCTCCCTCATGTTGTTCAACCCCGTAAGACTTTCGTTCATCTTCAGAACACAAATGAAGATATTTGTGATTAAATCTGAGAGCTGGGTCACTCCTCCATAGGCTTCTAAGGGATTGAAACTTGCCGGCACAGAAAAGTTATTAAAGAAATCGTTAAAGCTACACTGTGTAACTTTTTTAGTTTATTCTTAGCTAAAAACACTTAGTTCTTTCAAAAATATATGTGCTCATTAATGTATATTTACTTCGTTCAAGTAATAAAGTATTCTTGTGAGTGTATAATATGCCATTGAAAATACATACGGGTAAGGGGTTCTAATGTCGGTCGCCATGTTGCCCCTCCATCTTCAAAGTACATTAGCCAAAGAGGGACATACAGCTTCGCCTTTCGCGTATCACTTGAAGGAACACTCATGGACAAGGTCGAACTGGAATCCATGTTAATCTTGGACTACATTGGCCACCGTAGAAGTTAAACCGGAATTGAGAGGAACAGAAACTAATATTCACTGGATGGTCATATACCTTTTCACCGCTAGATGGGGGTAAAATCACACAGTGTAGCTTTAAAATAGTGTAGCTTTAAAATAGTGATTACAGTGGCTAAATCTTAAGTTTATCAAGCGACGAGAATATTTTTTGCGCACAAAAAAACAAAAATAATCATGAAAAAAAAAAACAGAGTTACGCTTCAACTAAGTTTAATGGTGCAACGCAAATTTTTTTAATATTGTGTAACTTGTATCTTAGTGCCCATTTATATCAAAACTAAGATAAGTTGTAACTTACGCACAGCTGGTGCAACCAGAACAGAATCTGCTCTAATACATTAGCTCAACATTAGAGTTAGGTTATTTTAATTGTGTTAATATTTTAAACGTTTGCTGATGAGACCCTCTAGTGGTTACAGGTCATAAGCTGTTTAAATAAAACTCATTCAGTAAATGCCAGCTGATATCTGTCCATCGCCCTGCTGTCGCTCCGCATGTAAACACTCCTCCATCCTCTCCTCAGTTTGTGGAAGACTACGAGCCCACGAAGGCGGACAGCTACAGGAAGAAGGTGGTCCTGGACGGGGAAGAAGTGCAGATAGATATTCTGGACACGGCCGGGCAGGAGGACTACGCTGCGATCCGGGATAACTACTTCCGCAGCGGAGAGGGCTTCCTCTGTGTCTTCTCCATCACTGAGCTGGAGTCGTTCGCAGCGACTGCTGACTTCAGGTGATTTACACATCTCCAGCTTATTTAACAGAGCTGATTTAATTTCTGGCTTAAAGGGATAGTTCACCCCAAAATGTAAATGCTGTCAGTAATTACTCTCCCTCATGTTGTTCAACCCCATCAGACTTTCGTTCATCTTCAGAACACAAATTAACCACTTCTTTGTCGGCCTCGATTGAGTTCTCGTAGTGTAACAGCGCAACGCTTCTGTGTAGGCTCACTATTGGCCGACGCTGGTCATGTGTGTGTGTGACGTACAACACAGAAGTGCTGCGCTGTTACACTACGAGAACTCACTCGAGGCCGACAGAGATGGAAATGAATACTTGAATAAAGTCATTATTTTTCTTTTTTTTTTGCGCACAAAAGTATTCTCGTCGCTTGATAAACTTAAGATTGAGTCACTGTAGTCACTTGGACTATTTTAACGATTTCTTTAATAACTTTTCTTTGCCGGCATATTTCAATCCCTTAGAAGCCTATGGAGGAGTGACCCAGCTCTCAGATTTAATCACAAATATCTTCATTTGTGTTCTGCAGATGAACGAAAGTCTTACGGGGTTGAACAACATGAGGGAGAGTAATTACTGACAGAGTTTACATTTTGGGGTGAACTATCCCTTTAAATGGTGGTTGATTATGATTTCACTTTTCTAACTTTAGTTAGTGTGTAATGTTGCTGTTTGAGCATAAATCTGCAGCTACAACGAAGATCAGTGCAATCAAGAGCATCAATTCAAGAGCAACAGTTTAAAGGGGTGGTATAATGCCTATTTTTACAATATGTAAAATAAGTCTCTGATGTCCCCAGAGTGTGTATGTGAAGTTTTAGCTCAAAATACTCTACAGATGTTTTTTTACAGCATGTTAAAGGGTACCTATTATGGCATTTAAAGGTACCTATTATGGCATTTAAAATGTTCCTAATAATGTTCTGGGAGTCCCCAACAACAGTTTTACATGCATGCAATGACAAAAAACACTTTTGTTGTCTTATAATATGAATTTATTTTTACCTGATTTACTTTTACCTGCAGTACTACAATACGCTTCACATAATTTCACATATTTCAAAAAAACAAAAAAAATGACATTGGAGACCTAGAAGCTGCTGAGCGTAACTCTCACTCTCTCACACACACACACACACACACACGCACAACACACACACACACACACACACACACACACACACACACACACACACACACACACACACACACACACACACACACACACACACACACATAAAAGCAACAATTATTAATAGTACTTACAGGTTGTGATTCGGAGGAGGAAGCTGATCTAAATAAACTTGGTACTGAACCTTCCTATATCAGGCGACTCGCGAATTCACACTTGAAAGCATTTGTGTTTGTGAAGCGATCGTCATTAAAATAACGCAACACAGCTCAAGGTGGCTATACTTGTGTGGTATAGTTGTAAATATAAACTCTAGCCACTGAGTCTTCACATGCTTGTCCCTGGGCAGTGAAAAAAAAAGTTTGCTTTTGATTCGCACTTCAGAACAGAGTCTCGTCGACATGTTGTTGTCAGGTTTCTCTGTCTGCTGGGCGCGCGCACTGAGTGGGCGTGTCGAATTCAAATAACTTGTACAAGTGACGTACCAAAGCTAGAGAAAATGCATCGTTGTCTATCGATTCATATCAGCGACTCAGAGTCGACTCTTACTTTTGAGAGACAATAACTTTGTATACGGTGAACTTTCATATTTAAAACTTTGCAGGATGTTTTTGTTCACTTAGATCTATGTTACACACTACATGAAAGGTAATTTTCAAAATTCCATGATAGGTACCCTTTAAAATGTTCCTAATAATGTTCTGGGAGTCCCCAACAACAGTTTTACATGCATGCAATGACAAAAAACACTTTTGTTGTCTTATAATATGCATTTATTTTTACCTGATTTGCTCACCGACTCCCTAATGATTCGTTTGACGACTCATTTGTCCAAACCCCTCCTTTGCGTGACGCTAATCGGCGGTGATTGGTCAGACGACGCAGTCAGTTATATTTTGCGTTAACCCAAAGCTTAAACATATTGATAAAGCACTGCAGTACTACAATACGACCTAGAAGCTGCTGAGCGTAACTCTCACTCTCTCACTCACACACACACACACACACACACCACACACACACACACACACACACACACACACACACACACACACACAACACACAAACACACACACACACAACACACACACACACACACACACACACACACACATAAAAGCAACAATTATTAATAGTACTTACAGGTTGTGATTCGGAGGAGGAAGCTGATCCAAATAAACTTGGTATTGAACCTTCCTATATCAGGCGACTCGCGAATCCACACTTGAAAGCATTTGTGTTTGTGAAGAGATCGTCATTAAAATAACGCGAACACAGCTCAAGGTTGGGTTATACTTGTGTGGTATAGTTGTAAATATAAACTCTAGCCACTGATTCTTAACTTTGTATACGGTGAACTTTCATATTTAAAACTTTGCAGGATGTTTTTGTTCACTTAGATCTATGTTACACACTACATGAAAGGTAATTTTCAAAATTCCATGATAGGTACCCTTTACAATTGTCCCCTTTTTAGAGTCAATACAAGCGCTGTTTCGAGTGTGTCCCTTTAAATGCAAATGAGCTGCTGCTCCCGGCACAGAGGGCAGAGCTTCAAGAGTGTGTGTGTGTGTGTGTGTGTGTGTGTGTGTGTGTGTGTGTGTGTGTGTGTGTGCTAGGATTACCTCACGCAGACTAGCACTAAAATGTCAGAAAAGGTTCTCCTGCCTTTTATGTTTAAACTAAAGTCATACAATGATGGAGAGACTTAAGAAGAAGAGACATGTAGAAGCAACACGTTTCTGAAGTTATGTTGCTGATGTGGAGTTAACTATCTTCAAGTCTTTGATTAGCATATTCTGTCATGATAATCTATAAATCGCTCGTGTGGAACTGTTGTAAGATGCTTACAGAGGGACATGATACTGTATTAGTGTTTGTATTGTATTGCATGTGAAGAGACAGATAACAGCTTGAGCTTAAAGGGGTCATGAACTGGCTTTTTAAAATTGTTAATATTGTTGTCTGAGGTCAACTTATAACGTTCGCTTGGTTTTTACATTCAAAAACATCAAAATGAATAAGTAATAGGCTATTTTCTACCCTAGTTTTCTATCCTAGCTCAAAAAACGCTCGGTTCTCTTACGAGAGTACTCTCGTGTTGCGTAAGCTAGCTTACGCTACGGGAAAACTCCTTTTCTCGAGAATACTGAAGCCAAAAAATTATCCTTTAATTTTCTCATATTTAAAACGCATGCTTGCACAGAGCAGACCTAGAATAGGCAGCTCGTACGCCTATTGGCTGCTCTGCGGCAAGATGCTGCAACCTATCGGTGGACTGGGAGTGACGTCAGCACCAATAGCAGCGCGGGTGCCTGAGTGCGTCACGACTCGCCAGAATAGGCGCGGCTTACCTCTATATAAGCCAGGTCCAGATAGGATGTTCTTTGATTTTTTCCCACTTCAGCGAAGTATCCACATCGCTGACTCTCCAGAGAAGCCGCGCCGTCGAACAAGCATCTCAGCGGGACGAGCCCTCTGCATTGCAGTCCGAAGCCGCCTTCGCCGCTTCACCGCCGTACCTGCTGCGCTATCCGGCGCCCATATCCTTTTCACTACTAATATCTCATTCTAAAAGAGCAAAGAGGCGTTGTTGCAAATGCCTCGTTTTTCCAACTGCGGCTCGTGCCGAGCCCCCCTCAGCGTCGGGGACCGCCACATCTTGTGCGTTTCCTGCCTGGGACGAACACATGCGGACCACGCGCTTTCCGTGGGCGGCTGCCCGGAATGCGACGACATGGCCGTGTCGACCCTGCGGGCTCGACTCGCCACCTTCAACGTGGATCCTGCACCTCCGCTCCTCTCTTCTGGGCCGCGCCGTAAAAAGCGCCATTCACAGAGGATGCCCGAGGCTACCATCACGAGCGCCCGCACACCGGCTCTTTCCCCGTGTGCCTCGCTCTCCGACTCCCCCTGCTCGATCACGGCCGGGCAGCCCTGCGCCCCCGTCGTGCGTCCGGATTCCGGGGGGACGACGCGGATGAAGACATCTGTTCCATTGACGCCTCGGGTAGCGAAGGGTGGTCGGGCCCCGAAACCGGCCCCGCCCCTTCCTTGCTCGAGCCCGGTGACGGGCGGACGAGTCTGGATACTGAGCTTCTCCGCCTCACTACCAGGGCCGTAGGGGACCTCGGCCTCGAGTGGTCTTCACCCGAAGAGCCCGTACGCAGCCGGCTGGATGGCTGCTTCCTCACGGGCCGCCGCTCGTCTCCTATCGCTAGGCCCATCCCCTTTCTGCCGGAGCTCCACGAGAAGCTAGTCAAGAGCTGGAAGGCGCCTTTTTCTGCGAGGCTTCGCCCCTCCCCCTCCACGCTCTCCGTTGTCGACGGCGCGAAGATAGGGGCTATTTGTACATCCCGCCGGTCGAGGAAGCGGTGGCCACGCACCTCTGCCCACCGTCTGCTGGATTCCGGTCGAAGCCAGTACTGCCTTCGAAGCCCTGCAGGGTTACTTCGTCGCTGATTGGTCGCGCTTACGCCGCCGCCGGTCAAGCCGCGTCAGCACTGCACTGCATGGCCGTGCTGCAGGTGTTTCAAGCCAACCTTCTCCGCACTATGGACGAGGCGGGCTCGACGCCTGAGAACTTCAGAGACCTGAGAAGCGCTACGGATTTAGCCTTGCGAGCTACTAAGTCCGCCGCCCAGGCCGTCGGTCGCAACATGGCGGCTCTTACCGTGACCGAGAGACACCTATGGCTCACGCTATCCGACATGAAGGAGGCTGACAAAGCTGTTTTCCTCGACGCGCCAGTATCCTCTGACGGCCTCTTCGGCCCAGCAGTCAAGGGCTTCACCGAGCGCTTCACGGAGGTACAGAAGACGTCACAAGCCATGCGACACTTCATTCCGAGGCGCTCTAGTTCCGCTGCAGGTCGCCCGAAACAGCCGCCTGCCCGAAGCTCAGCGCCGCCGCCTCCTCAGCCGCCAGCTTCTCAGCGCCGCCGCCCTGCTGACAACCGTCAGCGCGCACGCTCTGGTAGCCGCCAGGGTCCGCCTCCCCCCAGGGGACCCCGACCAAAGATCGTGCTGAACCCTGAGCCTCCTAAGACTTCCTGACCGCGCTCAGGAAGCGACAATGCGCGAGTCTCGCCGCGGCCGGACCGCCATTGAAAGCAGCACGCATCGCTCTCACAGCTCCCTCGACGGAGGCGGCTGGAGTAGTGTACTTCGCAGCCAACGAGCCCGTTACGTTACCCGCTCGCCTGCACACAAAAGCCGTTTTCACGGCTACCCAGATAAATCTCAAAGAGAGCATTATGTCTGTTTTTCCGGCTCACGCCGAAGGTGTTTTAAATGTAGGAAATGTGCCCACTCCTCAGTGCCCACCCCTACACATAAGCACGGCCCGTCCAGTGACACTCACTCATACACGGCCCACATCAATAAAGGCTCACGCCTCCCATGTTTCAAAGGTAGTACATGTGCCCACCCCCCAGTGCTCACTTCTACCGTTAAACACTGTTTGTCCCGCCGCACACACTCACTCAGAGGTATCTCTAATAAACACAGACTGTGCGCTGTGTGTAGAGAGCGCGCGCACTTCTATAAGCGCGCGCCCTCTGACAGGCGCTGCGAGATGCGTGTCACACACACGCACCGTTCAGAGCCCAGGCGTCATCCTTCCTCTAGCTTTACGGCTAAAAGCGTGGGAAATGATTCCGAATGTGTCCGAATGGGTGCTGAACACCATAAAGCGGGGCTATTTACTGCAGTTCGCTCGCAGACCCCCGCGTTTTACAACCAGGGTCGAAACTACAGTACAAGGCGATGTTGCACATCTGCTGCGTGCCGAAATAGCGAAACTGCTGCAGAAAGGGGCTGTAGAAACCGTTCCTCTGAATCTCAGCCAGTCCGGTTTTTACAGCAGGTACTTCCTTGTTCCCAAAAAGGATGGCGGTCTCAGACCCATCCTAGATCTCAGGCGTTTAAACAGAGCGCTGATGAGGAGATCGTTCAAAATGCTCACGACCAGGCAGATCCTCGCGCAGATTCGCCCGGGGGACTGGTTTATTTCTCTGGATCTGAAGGATGCCTATTTTCAGATTCAAATAGCGCCCCGTCACAGGCCTTTCTTACGATTCGCCTTCGAGGGTCAGAGCTATCAATACACCGTCCTGCCGTTCGGTCTGTCTCTAGCACCCCGTACTTTTACGAAGTGCATAGACGAGGCGCTCGCCCCCCTGAGATTACGGGGGATGCGCATACTGAACTATCTGGACGACTGGCTTATATTAGCCCAGTCAGAATCAGAAATAATAGCCCACCGGGCTTTATTACTCAGTCACTTGCGAGACTTGGGTCTCCAAATCAACTGGACCAAGAGCTCGCTGTCTCCCAGTCGGAAGATCTCCTTCCTGGGGACAGACTTAGACTCCGTGTCTATGACAGCACGGCTGACGTCACAGCGCGCGCTGCAGATACAGCGCTCAGCGGCGTCCTTCAAAGTCGGCTGTGTTTTTCCTCTGAAAGTGTTCCAGAGGATGCTAGGTCTTATGGCCTCAGCCTCGGCAGTGCTTCGGTTGGGTCTGCTGCACATGCGCCCCCTCCAGCGCTGGTTGAAAACGCGAACCCCGCGACGAGCATGGACTTCCAGTCGTTTTCGCCTCAGGGTGACCCAAGCTTGCGTCACAGCACTGGGACCCTGGAGGGTGTCAGACTGGTACCAGTCTGGCACCGCTCTGGGAACGACTTCGTCACGGAAGGTTATCTCAACGGACGCCTCCAACTCAGGTTGGGGCGCCCTGTACGAGGGCAGGCCGGTTTTCGGCCACTGGACGGCTCGGGAGGGCCATCTCCACATAAACTGCCTAGAAATGATAGCAGTTGTGAAAGCCCTAGAACATTTTCTCCCCTTGTTAAAGGGCCAGGACGTTCTAGTCCGTACGGACAACATGGCGGTGGTGTCCTACATAAATCGCCAGGGCGGTCTCAGATCGCGACGCTTACACGCGCTGGCGGAACGCCTGCTGATTTGGTCCCATCTCAATTTAGGGTCCCTCGCAGCAGCGCATGTGCCGGGACTCCAGAACGTGGGCCCGGACAGGCTGTCAAGAGACAATGTTCCCCCAGGGGAATGGTCTCTGCACCCCCTAACAGTCCAGTTACTGTGGGATACGTTCGGCAGAGCGAAGGTCGATCTCTTTGCATCAGCAGAGAACGCGCACTGTCCAATATTCTTCACGAAGAGCACGGATGCGCTGGCCCGCGACTGGCCCAGCGGCCCGCTGTACGCGTTTCCCCCGATCGCACTATTACCACAGGTAATCAAGCGAGTGAGGGAATGCGGATGCTCTGCGCTCCTAGTGGCGCCGCTCTGGAGGAACCACGTTTGGTTCTCAGAACTGATGCAGCTCACGCGCACAGCTCCGTGGCCGATCCCCTTGAGGAAGGATCTCCTCTCTCAGGCCGGAGGCGCGATTTGGCACCCGCGCCCCGATCTGTGGGCACTGCATGTATGGGTGGTCAACGGATACCCACTGACCTCCCGGCCGGGGTGCTGAGTACAATTACCCAAGCTAGAGCGCCCTCTACGAGACGGCTCTATGCATCTAAGTGGTCAGTGTTTTCTGGCTGGTGTTCGGCCCGAAACCTAGACCCACTGCGCTGCAGCGTTGCGGAAGTTCTTTCCTTCCTCCAAGAGCTTTTGGATGAGGGCAGGTCCCCATCCACGCTTAAGGTGTATGTTGCAGCCATTGCAGCATTCTCAGAACCTCTGCACGGCCAGCCTCTGGGTAAAAACGATCTTATTGTTCGTTTTCTTAGAGGAGCTAGGAGGTTGAACCCTCCGCGACCTCCCATGGTTCCGGCCTGGGACCTCTCCATGGTCCTGGAGCCCATGAAGGGTGGTCCATTTGAGCCCCTGCAGTCTGTGGACTTACGGTGTCTCTCGTTCAAGACCATTTTTCTCTTGGCTCTCGCTTCAGTGAAGCGAGTGGGGGACTTGCACGCGCTCTCTGTAAGTGCGTCGTGTTTGGAATTTGGGCCTAATGACTCTAAAGTTATGCTCAAACCGAGACACGGTTATGTCCCCAATGTGCTCTCTACTCCGTTTAGAGCGCAGGTCATTTCCCTGTCAGCCCTTCCGGGAACCGACAGTGACGGCGATGTAAACGTTCTTTGTCCGGTCAGGGCTTTAAGAGTTTACATTCAACGTACTGCTGCCTTCAGGCAGTCGGAGCAACTGTTCGTTTCGTTTGGTGGCCGCACTAAGGGGCTAGCTACCTCGAAACAGAGCATTTCCAGATGGATAGTCGATGCTATCGCCTTGGCTTACAAGTCTAAAGGCCTTCTATGCCCTTTAGGTGTTCGAGCCCATTCTACTAGGAGCATGGCTTCATCGTGGGCTTGGACTAGTGGGGTTTCACTCCATGATATTTGTAGAGCGGCAGGCTGGGCTTCTCCGTCTACATTTATAAGGTTTTATAACCTGGAGGTCCCTGCGTTGCAGGCCAAAGTGTTGTCTGTATGAGCTTGTCATACACGACGACTGTTATACTGTGTTAAGCACTTCCTTATACATATGAGGTGTCACCATATAATAAATATGTGTTAGGGTTCACTCTGTGTTGACCCACATATCTTTACCATTATGTGTTCCCCGGGCACGCCCTCAGACTTAATATGAATGGTCTCAGCATACACGGCGCTTTAAACTGGGTTCCCGTAGCGTAAGCTAGCTTACGCAACACGAGAGTACTCTCGTAAGAGAACGACACTCGGTTACTAACGTAACCTCGGTTCTCTCTAGAAGAGGGAACGAGTGTTGCGTAACCCGGCCGTGTTAATGCTGCGTTCTTATTTCGCTTCAGTGTGAAAAACCAAAGAACATCCTATCTGGACCTGGCTTATATAGAGGTAAGCCGCGCCTATTCTGGCGAGTCGTGACGCACTCAGGCACCCGCGCTGCTATTGGTGCTGACGTCACTCCCAGTCCACCGATAGGTTGCAGCATCTTGCCACAGAGCAGCCAATAGGCGTACGAGCTGCCTATTCTAGGTCTGCTCTGTGCAAGCATGCGTTTTAAATATGAGAAAATTAAAGGATAATTTTTTGGCTTCAGTATTCTCGAGAAAAGGAGTTTTCCCGTAGCGTAAGCTAGCTTACGCAACACTCGTTCCCTCTTCTAAAGAGAACCGAGGTTACGTTAGTAACCGAGTGTCGTTTTTATGGGCGTCTCGCATTGAAGACTTGGAAGTAAACGCCCACTGCTGTGAGTGGATAACAGTTTTGCATATTATAATGAGTTTCAACTGGTCAGTAACGATTAGACTGATACACATACACATAATTATTAGATATCAAACGATCTGTAACAATGCAATACTAGCCTATCAGATTATTACTAATTTTTAAATAAAAATTTTACTCACATAAGTGTGTTGCACCATTCCTGTCGGATCCAATATAGAAGGCACAGCACCGTTTTTTAATCTTAATCGGTCTGCAAATCCAGTCTCGACCTGTGTCTTGTTTACAAAACAATCCTCAGTGAAATGAAGCGAACAAACGGACCCACATCAGCTGGAACGTCATTAAAAATAAAGTTTAAGCATTCCTATTGGACTCCAGAGGAAGCTTATGCAGCGACTGTCTTCTTCCACAACCAGGCACTGCACAATATTTTGTAAACGGCATGTTTATTGCTCGGTAGCTCGATCTGGTTTGTCATCACGAGGTAGGCCTGTGTTATTTAGCTATGCGTGTAATGCACGAATCGGTGGGCGGGGCTAAACCGGCCGTGTTGAAGTAGGTGTTGATCTTCTTCTGCGGGGGGGGGGGGGGTGTTTTATCCTCTTTGACGTCATAGTTCCCCACTTTGAAAAACGAGGCGTTTGCTGAGGCTGGTGTCAATAAAAGCATTTATTGGACTAACAAGGACGTTTTTAGTTCTGAAACTTACAGGATATTCTTATAATATATGATGACCTCTTAGATGTCAAAAGCTCAAGGAAAATTTGATTTCTCAGTTCATTAACTTGTATAACTAACAAAGAGCAATTTTTTTAGAGCATTTATTAACCCATAGCTGCCAACTCTCATGCATTGGCCGTGAGACACCCGCATTTGAATGGTTTCACACGCGCACACGCCACACCCCCGATTTCTCACGCTGAAGAGTCAAACCGGTTGGTCAAATGCCTGAAAGATGAGTTTATCCAACGCATTCTCATCCTTTAGCGTCATATAGGTGACGCCATATGACATTTCGTCGAAATCTTACGCACATGGCATCCTTTAGCGTCAATATAACACGTAGCAGGTTTAGGTCTGGAGCAGGGTTACAGTTATGACGCCTTGGGATCTGCTTCTCATACGCTAAAGGATGCCATGTGCTTTGGATTTAGACGAGCGTCACCTGTATGACGCCTTGGGTTCTGTCTCATATTGACGCCAAAGGATGCCATGCAGGGGCGTGGTACCGGGGGATAAAGGGTACCAAGTACCCAGCCAGGGCCCGAGGCTACTCGGCAGCTCAAGTCCAAGCTCAAGTCCAAAGTCCGTTGCCGTTCGCGGAGCTCAAGTCCAAAGTCCGTCACCGTTCGCGGAGCTTCAGCTGCGGAGCTCAACTCAAAAGTGCGCAAGTCCATTACTATTGTCACATATTATTTAGGAGGATGGATAGTATGCACATTGGGACGCAGCTACAGACTGTGCTTCAAACCGCGTAGGGCGCGCCTTGCCTTGCCTTTCCTTGCCTAATACCAATACCCCCCCTCCGTAAAAGTCTCACGCAAAGCTGAACTCAAAAGTTGGCAGCAATATAAATGTTCATGTTAGTTCACAGTGCATTAACTAATATTAAGATTAATTAAGATTAATAAATGCTGTAGAAGTATTCATTATTAGCCAATTTTAACTAATGTTAGCAAATGAAACCTACCTTATTGTAAAGTGTTATCGGTTTAAGATTTGTTAACATTAGTAAACTACATTAGTTAACACAAACTAACAATGATAAACATTTCTAAAGCATGTGTTAATCTTAGGTAGTAATTTCAACTAATACATTATTAAAATCAATATGTTAATATTATTTATTTGAGTTTGCCTGAGTTAAAAAACAGTTGTATTTTTATTAACTAACATTGACAGAGATTAATACGTACTGTAACATATGCATTGCTCTGTTAGTTAATGTAGCTAATAACTCACATTAACCAATATAACCTTATTGTAAACTATTTTTATTTTATATTTATTTGTTTTAACATTTTTAGTAATGGTACTTTAATTAGATGTCGATGAAAAATGTATAGTTTTGCCCATACTTAAATCACATTAGTTAAAAGGTTTCAACGTTGTTTTTTTGCTGTTTATGCTTTTGACTGGTTTTATGGATATTGATTTCCACTGGAGTAATGTTTGACGGAGCCGCTCCTCTTCCTCAGAGAGCAGATCCTGCGTGTGAAAGAGGACGAGAACGTGCCGTTCCTGCTGGTGGGGAACAAGTCGGATCTGGAGGACCGGAGACAGGTGAGCGCCGACGAGGCCAAAGCCCGAGCCGACCAGTGGGGTGTGTGTTACGTGGAGACGTCAGCCAAGACCCGCGCCAACGTGGACAAGGTGTGTGTGTGTGTGTGTGTGTGTGTGTGTGTGTGTGTGTGTGTGTGTGTGTGTGTGTGTGTGTGTGTGTGTGTGTGTGTGTGTGTGTGTGTGTGTGTGTGCGTGGTGTGAGAGTGTTTCAGTGTCTGAGTGTGAGTGTCTGAGTGTGAGTGTTTGAGTGTGTGAGTGTGAGTGAGAGTGAGTATTTGATTGTGTGAGTGACATCTATTCTAATGCCCAGGTGGCATATACAATTATAGAACTGTAAAAGCAGGCTGTGTAGTTCACATGGACATAAGATTTGGGAAAATAAATCTTTTTTCGATGCTAAAGACTGGAATTTTTTTTAATGATATTTGTGATATTGTTCTAATTAAGGGACTGATGAGATAACCTTTAAGTTTATTCAGCTCCGTATGGAGAGGGATAAGGCTTTCACAGGCATAAGGAACGAGTGTTTCTCGTTTCGGAACCTGTTTCCGGCGTGATGATCAAGTCTGTCCCAAAAATACCTCTCAATGCGCCCTCGCGGACTCGCGCTAAGGGCCCTATAGGTCTGCACTACATGACGTCACCGAAGTGTGGACTCTGAGGAAGTCCACAAGTCCGGAGTGTGCCATTTGGGACAGGGCCTGAGAGTGCGAGAGTGAGAGTGCGAGAGTGAGTGTGCGAGAGTGAGTGTGCGAGAGTGAGTGCGCGAGCGAGAGTGCGCGAGCGAGAGTGCGAGAGTAAAAGCGCGAGTGTGCGAGAGTGAGAGTGCGAGAGTAAAAGCGCGAGTGTGAGTGCGAGAGTAAAAGCGCGAGTGTGCGAGAGTGAGTGTGCGGAAGTGCGCGAGCGAGAGTGCGAAATTGCGAGCGCGAGAGTGAGTGTGCGAGAGTGCGCGAGCGAGAGTGCGAAATTGCGAGCGCGAGAGTGAGTGCGAGAGTGCACGAGTGCGAGTGAGAGTGTGAGTGCGCGAGTGTGAGTGCGAGAGTGTGAGTGTGCGAGCGCGAGAGTGTGCGCGAGCAAAAGTGCGCGAGCGAGAGTGCGAAAGTAAAAGCGCGAGTGTGCGAGAGTGAGAGTGCGAGAGTAAAAGCGCGAGTGTGAGTGCGAGAGTAAAAGCGCGAGTGTGCGCGAGTGAGTGTGCGCGAGTGAGTGTGCGAGAGTGAGTGTGCGAGAGTGCGCGAGCGAGAGTGTGAAATTGCGAGAGTGAGTGCCCGAGTGTGAGTGCGAGAGTGCACGAGTGCGAGCGAGAGTGTGAGTGCGAGAGTAAAAGCGCGAGTGTGCGAGAGTGAGTGTGCGAGAGTGCGCGAGCGAGAGTGCGAAATTGCGAGCGCAAGAGTGAGTGCGCGAGAGTGAGTGCGAGAGTGCACGAGTGCGAGCGAGAGTGTGAGTGCGCGAGTGTGAGTGCGAGAGTGTGAGTGTGCGAGCGCGAGTGTGTGAGTGCGCGAGCGAGAGTGCCAAAATTAAAAGCGCGAGTGTGCGAGAGTGAGAGTGCGAGAGTAAAAGCGCGAGTGTGAGAGTAAAAGCGTGATTGTGCGAGAGTGATTGTGCGAGAGTGAGTGTGCGAGAGTGCGCGAGCGAGAGTGCGAAATTGCGGAGCGCGAGAGTGAGTGCGCGAGAGTGAGTGCGAGAGTGCACGAGTGCGAGCGAGAGTGTGAGTGCGCGAGTGTGAGTGCGAGAGTGTGCGAGCGTGCGCGAGCGAGAGTGCGCGAGCGAGAGTGCGAGTGTGAGTGCGCGAGTGTAAGTGCGCGAGCGCGGAGAGTGAGTGCGCAAGTGCGAGTGCGCGAGCGAGAGTGTGAGTGTGAGAGTGCGCGAGCGAGAGTGCTAGTGCGCGAGCGAGTGCGAGAGTGTGAGTGCGCGAGAGTGTGAGTGCGCGAGTGTGAGAGTGCGAGCGAGAGTGCGAGTGCGCAAGTGCACGAGTACAAGTGTGAGTGCGCGAGTGTGAGAGTGGGAGCGAGAGTGTGAGTGTGCGAGTACGGAGAGTGAGTGCGCGAGCAGTGTGAGTGCGCGAGTGTGAGTGTGAGAGTGTGAGTGTGAGAGTGTGCGAGCGAGAGTGCAGAGTGCGACGAGAGTGTGAGTGCGCGAGTGCGAGAGTATGAGTGTGAGAGTGCGAGTGCGCAAGTGCACGAGTACAAGTGTGAGTGTGAGAGTGCGCGAGCGAGAGTGCGATGTGCGCGAGGAGTGTGAGTGCGAGAGTGTGAGTGTGAGAGTGTGCGAGCGAGAGTGCGAGTGCGCGAGAGGTGTGAGTGCGCGAGTGCGAGAGTATGAGTGTGAGAGTGCGAGTGCGCAAGTGCACGAGTACAAGTGTGAGTGTGAGAGTGCGCGAGCAAGAGTGCAAACGTGCGAGTGTGAGTGCGCGAGTGTGAGTGCGCGAGTGTGAGTGCGTGAGTGCGAGCGCGAGTGTGTGAGTGCGCGAGAGTGAGTGCGCGAGAGTGAGAGTGCGAGAGTGCAAGAGTGTGAGTGCGAGAGTGTGAGTGTTAGAGTGCGAGCGAGAGTGCGAGAGTGTGAGTGTGCGAGAGTAAGTGCGAGTGCGCAAGTGCACGAGTACGAGAGTGTGAGCGAGAGTGCGCGAGCGCGAGAGTGTGAGTGCGAGAGTGTGAGTGTGAGTGTGAGAGTGCGAGAGTGTGAATGTGAGAGTGCGAGCGAGAGTGCCAGTGTGAGAGTGCGAGCGAGAGTGTGAGTGCGCAAGTGCACGAGTACGAGTGTGAGTGCACGAGTGTGAGTGCGAGCGAGAGTGCGAGTGTGCGATAGTGTGAGTGCGCGAGCGCGAGAGTGCGAGAGTGTGAGCGAGAGCCTGAAACTTTTTTCCAAATTGGTAATTTTTTTTTAAAGTTTTTTTTATCCCGTTTTAGACTCCATTTTAATGGTTAAATTAAATTTTAGTGATCAAAAAGCATCTCTAATTAATTGAAATCATAAAACTTATATAATATAACAATTTATTACAATTTGAACAAAAATCAAATGTTTATGGCCTTATATGATTAATATTTTTTTTCTTTCTCAAATTCTGTTGTATTTTTACTAAATTCTGTTTTCTGGATTCCATTTTTAATGGTTTAATTAAATGTAATGATCAAAAAGCATGTCTGATTAATTGTATTAACAAAAACTATTTAATAAAATGTATTTTTTTACATTTTATTCTAATCAATCAATATATTTTTTTTTAAATGTGCATTTAAATTTTTCTGGCAATCAAATAAATGCATAAAATATTAATTTTATTTATTTTTTGTAAAACTAAGTGCCGCAAAACAGAGCTTTACTGTTAAAATTAAAACATGGAAGAAAAATTGAGATTATTCCTTAAAAATAAAGATTTAATTATAATGTATTATTATTAGATTGAGACTCTACTATAAACGGTAATATAAATCTGTCACAATTTCTTCAAGTTAAACCAAACTTTTATTTTGACGGGTTGCGGTAAAGACCTTTGAGTTTCTGTGTGTTTATAATATAACGATAGTTCATTTTACTCAAATGAAACGGTAAAATGCTCTCAGAGCGACTCTGGAGATTAAGTTATTATTCGACAAAAATACTATAAATTCCATTTTAATGTCTGGATTCTGCTTTGGTGAAATCCGGCCCTAGTTTAGTCCTGTCATGGTCAGCTGACTCACAAAGCTTTTATATTTCTTTATATGCTGTGCAGTGGTTCAAAATTAATTAAAACTATTTGACCTTTTATAATGGCATTTTTTATAACTTCATTAGATGTATGCATCATCTTTTATGTCAGACTGTTACATTTAATCAATAAATTATATTAGAATAATAACGGTTACCAATGAAATAAAATCAGCATCTTACACAGAATATTTAATGCAACTCAGAGGTGGCTCGAACTTACACTGTATTTACAATATCAAAAATAATGCTGCAGTTGTTATTGTAAATATATATACAGGTGAAACTCGAAAAATTAGAATATCGTGCAAAAGTTCATGTATTTCAGTAATTCAAATTAAAAGGTGAAACTAATATATTTAGTATATATAACTATATACATATACATGATTATACTTTTCAGAGGGACGATATTTCTGTATTTAAAATCCTTTATTTTATTGATTTCGTGTAATATTCTCATTTTAAGAGATTTTGAATTTGGGGTTTTCATAAGCTTTAAGCCATAATCTTCAAAATTATAACAAATAAAGGCTTGAAATTTCTCACTTTGCATGTAATGAGTCTATATAATATATTAGTTTCTCCTTCTAAGTTGAATTACTGAAATAAATGAACTTTTGTACGATATTCTAAGTTTATGAGTTTCACCTGTATATCATTCAGAAATTTATTTTTAAAGATGTTGTGCTTCTTGATTGCAGGTGTTTTTTGACCTCATGAGGGAGATCCGCGCGAGGAAGATGGAGGACAGCAAGGAAAAGAACGGAAAGAAGAAGAGGAAAAGTCTGGCCAAACGAATCCGCGAAAGATGTTGCATTTTATAGTGTGTGTGTGTGTGTGTGTGATCCTCTACTCTTTCTCTTTCCCTGTACGTTCTGTGTGTAACTACCGCTCGTCTGCAGTGTCTGCTGGTGTCTGTGTGTCAGATGTAGGGTTTTGCTCAGATAAAGACCAGGACCGTCTGATTCAGTCCACTGGAGTCTCTTTAGTGTCTAATCACTCATATTGTCCAAAAGCACAGGACGCAGGAGCTTTCTCATTTTATTCATGTGTCAGATTTGTTGATGAGTTCCCAGGCCACCGTGTGTTTAAACATCAGTCTCGGGGGATCCGATCTCAAACACAACACTAAATACAGGAGAAATGAGCCTGAGCACTTTTGATCAGACTAAGGAATCTTTGCTGAGTAAAAGATTAAATTAAATCTTGCTGACCCAAAATCTTTAAATGCTAGTGTAGTCAGAAATCCAGTTCATTCAGTCAATGCACTAAAACTAGTGTTTCAAACGTGTGTTCGGATCTCCTGAAGATGATGTTAATACAGCTGTAAACAAGCTTACATTAGTGTACTGCAAACAATGCTTTTCTTACTCAGTATTTTTGTTTTGTTTCCAGTCCAAATAAGTACTAATTCTTAAATCAAGAACCATTTACTAGATGAGTAAAATGACTTAAGATATGTTGTCTTGTTTTCTGGGGGAATTAATCAAAATTAAGTGAGTTTTTGCTTAAAACAAGAAAAATAATGTTAATTCAAACAGAAACAATGTTATTTTTCTCACCCCATGGGCAGATAATTTTTCTTGTTTTAAGCAAAAACTCACTTAATTTTGATTAATTCCCCCAGAAAACAAGACTTAATATCTTACGTCATTTTACTACTTTAGTAAATGCATCTTGATTTAAGAAATGTTTGATATTTGGACTGGAAACAAGACAAAAATACTAAGTAAGAAAAGTATTTTTTGCAGTGTGTTATTATTTTAACACTGGATGAGCCCTTTTATTTACATAACTCCATTTAAACAGTCTTAAACACTGAAAATACAGTAGCTGAGCGAATTAATGAGCTTTAGGGAAAAAAGACATGTAAAGCTTTATGTGAAAATGATGCATTGTTAAAAACAATTACTTGTTGGTTTGTGGCTGAGCAATTAGTAACTGTTATGAATATAAAGTGCAGCACTAACAAGCGATGCGATGTGTGTTAGTAACCAGTTGTTTTTTTAATGACCAAATATTCCAAGCAACTTGTCAGAACCAGTGAGTTACACACAGCAAGATTGTGTGTGTTGACTTCCTGAAGCCTTGATGTCCGTTGTGAATGTGACACACACACACACACACACACACACACACACACACACACACACACACACACACACACACACACACACACACAGTCTTTAGTGTCTGGTCATTTCACAGAGAGGCTTGAAGAGCACGGCAGAAATGCAGCATGTTTAAAACCCTTGAGTTCAATGACAATCTTATGCTTTTCATAAATAATGTGAAAATCCAAGCCGTGTCGATCGAGCAGCTCGTGCACTCTTCCGGTTCCGGTCCTAACCGGAGAAGACACCGGCATCTTCATGGAAATCGCTCCAGTGATTGTTGTTTTTCCCAGTTTGCCTTTTTATTTTATTTTATATATGTATGTGAAATGTGAAAGCTTATTTCGGCGGGTTCAAAAAATAAATTTTTCTAATTTAGCCAATGTGTGCTTTATTATTGATAGGAAAATTGCATTTATACTCAGTACCATTTCCATCATACCTCTATATGAATGAATAAAGGTTTATTCGGTTACTAAACATAAAACAGAATGTATACAACACATTCATTACAAACAAAGGTAACCGAACAGATGTAGGCTGAAGCCATTATTACACCATATTTAGAAAACAAATATCCATCAAAATTTGAACAAACAATTGAACAAACACATTCCTATATACACATACTGCATATATACTCATATACATACATTCAAACCTCTGCACTTAATTACAAATATTTATTTATTACTTATGTTATTAAAATTTAAGCACAACAATTATACAAACTTATCTTGGACAATTTTTCTTAAGCATCCGACAATTTTTCTTAAGCATACGAAATTATATATATATATATATATATATAATATATATATATATATTATATATATATAATATATATATATATAAATCCTTTTTATTGGAAAGAAAATGGTTATATATATAGACATCTAAGCCACATTTACACTGCACAGGTGGCACAGAAGCGCTTCTGAAGTGTGTCTTTATACAGACTGTTTAATTAATGCATAATAATGCATTTACAATGCAATTTTACCTGCATACTATAGCCTACTATAGGCTGAGGTGGATCAGAGCTGTAATAATAATCGAGTCTGGTTTTTATGCTGCATTGCATCTTTACACTGAATGTTGAGCAGGCACAGAGCAGCTTTAACTCAGTGTAGATGCCTTAAAATGCCACTTCAGAAGCGCTTCTGTGCCGCCTTAACATCAGTCATTCAAGCAGTTGTTCTTGTGAAGTGAAAGTAAAGGATTAGTGTTTGAGCAAATCTCTTCTAGCATCCATCACTTACCCAATCCTTGCCTTGGGTCATTTTGACCCGAAATTAATTTTTTAATAACACACACACACACACCACACACACACACACACACACAACACATGATCAATGTTGGCATAACAGCATTATGAGGACTCTCCATAGGCGTAATGGTTTGACAAACTATATATTCTATCCCCTACACTGCCCTGTCCTAAACCACCCATCACATGAGACATGCGCATTTTAAAATGTTTAATAAAAAATAGTTTTTTATGTTTTTTAAGCCATTTGATTTATGAGACTTTTGAAGTGTCCTCATAAACCACCCATAGTTGTAATACCAGTGTATGTCATAATACAAATGTGTGTCCTCATAAATCATATAAACCAACCCCCCCCCCCCCCCCCCTCCTCCCCCCCCCACACACACACACACACACACACATAAATGTGTGGTTGTAATTTAAAAAAGTAACAAATCCTTTCCCCGCGGGTCATTTGACCCATAGGAATGAATGTGATGTGGAATGCTTCAGTACACAGAGAAAAACCTAAAAATGATCAAAATTCAAACTAAAAATGCTAAAACCAAGATATTATTGTATAATGTCTACATGTGTTTCAAATGCACTGAAGACACTGACTTTAGGACCCAGCGGAACAGATATTTTGCTCCATATAGAGCTATAGTGCCAAAAGTCATGAAATATTATGTTATATTATTATTTTTTCCACAAGCTTATGGTCGGCAGAGACACCAAATGTAAGATATTTTGAGCTGAATTAAAAGGTTTGTGCATGAAATTGTGAGTTATTTTGAATTTGTTGAAAGAATGTGAGAAACGTGCTTAAATTACTACTTATTTATTATTTATTTATAGATCAAATCTAGTTATTTAAAGGTGAATAAAAAAAATGTGAAATCTGTTTTACTGAGAGCTGTCAGTCTTATGATTGACACATGACGTCACTCCAGAGACCAGTGCGGGGTCATGTGAGGGTCTCTATTTGTAACATGCTCTTTTTTGTAAAAATTAAAATTTAAAAAATAAACATTATAATACACTTATATAAATTGTAAATGAAGAATTAGTAAAACTAAAAATGTGTGTGTGTGTCTGTGTGTGTCTATGTGTGTGTGTGTGTGTGTGTGTGTGTGTGTGTGTGTGTGTGTGTGTGTGTGTGTGTGTGTGTGTGTGTGTGTGTGTGTGTGTGTGTGCAATGGAAATAAATTTAAAAAGACAACATAATTTGTGCTTTAATTTATAATAGTTTGTGGTTCCTAAGTATAATGGAAATTGTATAAATATAAAATATAACTGGAAATCTTGTATTAGCCACTGTCACCCAAAAATAGTAAAATCTGTAAGGTAATATTAGGTAATATTTTGGTAATAATAGGTAATATTTGGACGAATTATTTAAATACATTTTCAACATTTGTGCTTTTATAATAGTCTGTGTCCCTTAAAGAAAGGTTGCTTTGGTTTCATTTGTTAGTAATACTTATTATAATATGACATGGTTATAAAACAACAGTTAGTTTTACCGCTGTAAATCTGGTAATTTGGCATTACTTTCAAAAAATTAAAACAAAATGTATATTTTATATAACTGTCTCTGAGGAGGAATTTGTCTAAATTATAAAACTTAACATGTAGTTGTTTCCTTTTTATTAAGGCTCTGTTATGTTTTCTTTATAAATATTAGTTTCTCTGATTTACTCTTATGTGATGGCTATTGTAAGATAATGATTAATAATGTTTATTAAAGTCATATCCTATTACTTATACTGAAAAAATACTCCTTTTGACTTAAATTATTAATGTCTTATTCATTCAAAACATTAGAAAACATATATATATATATTAAAATCTTTATTGCATAGTAAGTAGACGATCGTTATCAATGTTTTGACAAGCATTTAATCAGAAAATGTTAGCAACTAAGCATTAATTTACTCTTATGCACCAGCAGATCAACCAATGGTCATTCTACAGATAAAAACACGCCATGAGATTGATCCTTTTGGTATAAAAGAACAATTATACACATATATATGTATGCAACAAGATCAACAACCAGGAACTGGCTTATTATTTTAAATCAAAATGATACGAGTTTAATTTCTCTAGTGTTGCACGGGTTTAAAGAGTCTCACGTGTACAGGAGGCTCGCGCTGGCGCCCTCTGCTGTCATCGGCACGTGCTCGCAAGATTCAGGAGTTAATAAGAGCAAAATCCACACGGACTGAAGGCCTCAGAGCAAGGCCTAGTAGCGTGCGTGATTCGCTACTTTTGTTTTTGTACATTGAATGATCACAGCTTAATTTTGCCCCATCACCATCTGATTTATTTAGTATTTTCATTTGAATTTATATCTAGGTGAAAATTATCCACAAGTGCAGCTCTTTAGACTAAACCGAATTTATGCTTTTCTATATTGTGCTGAATCTGCCGAACTGAACTCCGCGCTGATCTAGCATGCGGGCTACTTCCTTGTTAGTGAGTCGGTGTGAGAGGGCGACAAGAAGTTTCAACCCCGCATAAGTATGTGTGGATTTAGCTGACATTTTTTTATGGGATATTTCCCTTCCTAAATCTCACCAGGCGCAAAAAACAACCCGTTTTTAACACATCCCTCGGAGGACCACCGCTATCCGAGCCATGGAGGTTGATTTAAAGGCTGTTTTGTGGCTGGTTTGCTAAGTTAGCCTAGGCTGCTAACACAAGCTTTTTCATCACACGCGCGAAACTAGATTATAACTCAAGCCTTTTATTGACATATTCGAGGCGTTTCAAGGATTTATCCGATTGTTGTGCATCGGGATGGTTAGATGCGATGGATTCGCTGTGATCTGGATGGGAACGGTCGCTGTGTGAACACATAAATGCTAGCGGTGCTAACTAGCGCTTAAAGTGGGTTTCAAATGTTTTGCTTTGTTTGTACTGAAACACGAGTGGATAAAAGTGGGATATTAAATGCCTAACCCGGAGATCGTTTCCCGCGAGGGCCGAGGGAGAAGCCCGCCGTCACAAAGGACTCAGCGAGAGGCGAGACGGAGCAAGAGCCACCGAGAGAAGCACCGGGAGAAGGGCCGGTCCTCGTCGTCCTCCTCCAGGAGAAAGAAACACAAGCACGCCCGGGAGAAGCAACAACAGTCGTGGCAGCAGCAAGAGCTGGTTTACGATGGCGATGTGCGGACTTTAGTGGAATACGACGATGTGAGCTCGCAATCCGAGCGTTTCTCCGGGAGCCCGTCGCCCAGAACCGACACACTTTCCGTGGAGCGATTGAGCGAAGCCGAGCTTCAGGACTCGAGCTACGGAGGCGCTTCCACACCGGGAAGGAGAGAGCAGAACTCCTCATCGCGGAGGAGAGATGGAACCGGTGCATCGGCGGGGAAAGCCCGGCAAGAAAAGGAGGCGAAGAGGATCCGATCCAACCGGGAGCAAGACGTAAAAAACCACGACAGCAACGGTAGAAAGCCTTCAGCCGCGTCCCAAGTGGATAAAAAGGACTCAAAGCGACATAAAAGCAAGTACAAATCCGAGAAGGACCCTCCATCCGCGTATAGGGAACCGCCACAAGCTTACCGGGAGGAACGGGAGGAGCTCCGGGCCTACCGGAGGAGCAGTCCGAGCTTCAAAGCAACAGATAGTCCCTACGGGACCTCTTATTCCTATGGATATCAGTCACCGAACACAAACTTCCCGTTTATTTCCCGGAGGAGCCCGAGGAGGGTGTCCCCCAGCTCGAACTACTACGGTCGGGAGTCTGAGTTGTACGGTGCCTATAACGTTTCGAAGTCCCCGAGCTCGTACTCGAGTAAGAGGAAGCGCTCGCCGTCCAGCCCGTACTGGCGCCGGTCCCCGAGCTACGGGCCCTACGAGCAGGGCGAGGTCCCCGGGACACGCGCCAGGAGCCCCTACAGAAAGTCCATGAGCCCCAGCCCGGACGGCAGGTAAGAACGAGACTCACGATTATTTGGGGATTTTAGTGTGGTGCGTTCAAGTCATCTCGTATTTACGAGTTGAACGCACATGAACGCTACCGCAAAGTCGTAAATACGAGTGGGAATGTCGGGATTTTCAAAGCTCCTATTTATGAGGTGGGAAGTCGTGTTTACGACGGCAATTCTGAATTATTTTCTCAGAATTGAGGTTTAAACTCACAATTGTGAGGTAAAATTTTTAATTCTAAAGATGTCAGCCCACAACATTTTCTTACAATTGCGAATTTATATGTCACAGTTCTCGCAATTGTAAGAAAAGTCAGTATTGTGAGATGAAAAAGTCGTTTATTTTTTTTATTTAGTGGCAGAAACAAGCTTCCATACGAATTCACTTCGACTCACCACTCTCACGAGTCTTGATACAATTTGATTCGATTGTTTGAACCGAATCAAAATAACTTGTTTACGAATCGAACATCGCGAGTTCTTGACGACCACATGTTGCGCTTGTCCCAGTAATATTCAATTATACAGCATATACATATCAGGTGTAGTTACTATCCCTCGCACAACTTATAATTACACTCTCTTTGTACACAAGTGCAAATTGTACTTATGGTGTGTTTAAAGGGATACTCCACTTTTTTTTGGAAATAGGCTCATTTTACAACTCCCCCAGAGTTAAACAGTTGGGTTTTACCGTTTTCGAATCCATTCAGCCGATTTTCTGATATTTTGAAGAATATCAGTAAGCAGACAGTTTCTGGTCTCATTGACTCCCATAGTATATATTTTTTCCTACTATGGAAGTCAATGAGACCAGAAACTGTCTGCTTACTGATACACTTGAATCTTCTTAATGTGTGAAAACACAGCCAACAAAAGTGCCATGATGGTTTGATTGTGGATTTTCCCAGGGTTCGAATTATGATTTCATCTTTGTGGGGGTCTCTTTAAAAAAAGCAAAAAAAAAAAAGTAACCCATGAGCAGGCGTGGTGTATGTGATAAATAAATAGCTAAATACTGCACACTTCATTATTTTGAGTTCAACGTACGTTTATTAATACAGGAATAGAGAATATTTGGGTGTAGTTTGTTACCTCTAGGGGGGTCTGGGGGCATGCCCCCCCAGGAAGAAAATTTTGTACATTTTAAAAGATAAATTCATTAATCTGGTGCACTTTGAGTCACCCAAATCCGCTGTTAAAAATAATCCAACTGCCCAAACATATGATATTCTTTGATTTAGATCTGCATCTGATCATCATTACAATTTTTTAAATTCTCAATGTTAAGCATATGGTAAAATATCACACTGAAGTGGGCTGATTTAAAATTAACATTTATTAAAATTAAAAGTTATTCTTTGGCCAAAATTACATTTCCTTAATACCCTAAACAGAGGTTTTTTACTCCCTTCAAAGTTAAATTGACAATGTTTCTTTACATCATTGGCAAACACTCTTATCAGAATATTTTTTTTTACCTTTAAAAAAAGGCATTTTCCACTCTAATTTTATGTAGCCTATGCTCCATCTTTCTTTTAAAATATTCCTTAATTTGATCAATACATTAAATAAGAATAATAAGACAGTAGGCTGTTACCAATCAAATTAAATAATTTACATTGAAAAATTACAACTGTAGTAGCCCAAATGCCCTGATATGTTTTCCTTGATTGATTTTCTCTAAAGAGAATTACGTTGTTGAAAACGAAAGTAAAAGAGTGACGCTCATTGCGTTTTACCATGATGAGAGTTCCGTGTCTTTATTAAAATCAACACATTATAGGCCTAATGATTTATCTGTCATCCATCCTCGATTAATTTGAATGTAGGCTAATTTTTTTATTATTTGGCTCGCCCGACCCGCGCAGCACTATCGGCAATATGCGATATATTTGTGATATATTTCGCGCGTTGGCTGCGGTGTTGGCACGCGCGAAAGCACTTTTGAATTTAGCAGTTGATCACGTGATGCACTGACTGTTCTAATCACACCGCTGTGAACGTACGTGCGAAAGGGTTAACAAATATGCCTCGATTATTGAAGGAAAAAGTGCTTTATATGTAATTTAAAATGATGGTGCTGATGATTTTTAGAGCCCCCACAGGTGTAGGATTTTACTGCTTTCATGGGAGCTCATCCTCTCTCTATGGGAGCTCAGCTCCCACTGGCTCCCACGTAATTCGAACCATGGATTTTCCAAACAGATTCTATGTATTTCAGACGCGTCACATCCATAACGGGGTTTTTGTCACAATCCATAACGTTGGTCTTTCCTCATAATACACTTCATAAAAATATATATATTTTTAAACATTGATATTTTTATGTTCAGCTAAGTCCCCTTCATCATGTGGATAGCAATATTTATACATTGGATTTAAAAGTTCACAGACTTTAAAGGAAATCGAACAGTATACCAAAAACTCTGTCATTTCCCGTCACATCCATAACGCATGCATATTTTCCTTTTTTGGGGGTGCTTAAATATATTTTAGAAAAACATATTTTGCCTGTCAATTCCCCAGATGGGGTGCTCTGAGAATATGCATTTCCAATTTAAATACTGTAAGAAGTTTTTTTTTTCTGAGACATTTCACCTGTCATTATGAGTTCAAATGTCACATCCATAACGCTGGAATTGTCCAGTTCTAAAAAATGAAGAACAAAGATTTGTGTGCCATCAGGTGTGCTTTGCTTTTTTATGTTTTTAGTTAATGTATGGATCCACTGCGAACTTTATCGTTCCATATTATATTCTGTTCTGGAAATTATTACTTTGCTGTAAATAGAAATGCCTGACAAAATCACTGCTAAATACCTGAAGTATTGTGGTATTCCGCCATGTTTCTCAGTGATACGCCCACATCTCATAAAGATTACAGTTCAAGTTGTACTTGTGTGTGTTTTGCGAGGGTTAGTAACTTCACCTGATTTGTAAATGCTGTTAAATTGGATATTACTGGGACGAGCGCAACGTGTTCGTCAAGAACTCGCGATGTTCGATTCGTAAACGAGTTGTTCTTTTGAGTCGGTCCAAACAATCAAATCGCGTTGAATCGAAACTCTTGAGAGTGATGAGTCGAAGTGAATTGTATAGATGCTTGTTTCCGCCACTAAATAAAAAATAAATAAATTAAATATATATATATATATATATATATATATCTTTTTTACAATTCTGACATTTTCACAATTACAAGTTTAATTCAGAACTGTGAGATAAAAATTCCCAATTGTAAGAAAATGTTGCGGGCTGACATCTTTAGAATTTCATTTTTATAACTGAGTTTAAACCTCAATTCTGAGAAAATAAGTCCGAAATGCAAGAACGTCTTTTTTTAAATTCTGTGGCAGAAACAAGCTTCCATAAATTCAATATTTGACTGCTAGGGTGAAAAGTAAATTACTTTAATTGAATAATAGCAGAAAAAATTATACAAACCAAAACATGGAGTTATGCTGGTCACTTAACTGTATGAATATTGTATCGAAACCAAAGAATATTTTTTAATAAATAGGCTAGCAGCATTTTATCCAATGCACATATTTTTGTACTTTTTTATATATATGTAAATTAACCGTAGTATTGTTTATTGTAATACACAAAAAAATTAATTTACACACTAAATATAATTTTCGAGTTGGATTTATGGTTCGCTCATGTCCTTCTGGGAAATCGTAATTGTGACGTGCGTTATGCAAGTTTTTCTAACTGCAAATAAAGAACACTCATTGGGTGTTTATCCTTTATTTATTAAGACTGTAACCTGAATAATTAAATATTCTATCGTATTCGCAATAGGGGTGGGCGATATATCGTTTAGACGATAATATCCAAATTGTTGTCTGGACGATATGCAAAATTGGGATATCGAATATTTCATAATTTGTACAATCCAACCCCCCAAACATGAAAAGAGCTGAAGGAAGTTAAAGAGAAAACAAAAAACTAAGGCGGCCGCCTAAGCAACTCACGCCTGCCGCCTTAACTATACGTTGGCAAAAAAAAATTATATGAGCGATAACCGCCGTGTTACTGTTTTGAGGACAACCAGCACGTCAGGACAACCAGCACGTCATTCGCGCATTAGCACTCCGGGTGTTAAAGGAAATCCTTAACAGGCAGCCGTTCGCAAGCGCAAGCGGCTCGTGACAGAACATAGACTGACTGAACGACACTTCAATTGAAGTTGAAAATCTCAAATGAAGATTGCTGAACTCCAGCTTACTTGTCTGTGTTTTCAGATCATCCGCGCTTCTTCAGCAGTGTAGAGAGCGCACATGGTTGCTGATCTCCGGCAGTGTTTTTAATGTTGATGCAATGTTTACCGAATATCCACACACGATTTCAAATGTGACATTGATTTTATACAACAGTTAAAAAAACAAAACAAAAGGGTAACATTAAGTGATTTACTAAATTTAAAACAGTATACTCAGGCTTATTGCTCTATTTTGCAACGGAATCTGTGGCTTTGAACGAACCGTGAGATTCAATGAATGACTCGATAACTCACACACATAAAGACAATGAGTTACCGCCACCTACTGGCGATTTTATTATAATATTTTTATTAATATTAAACGATTTTTATCATTGCCTATTTAGTGAACATTGTTTTTATTTAAGGAATTATTTATTTTTTAAAGGTATTACAAAGGTAAAAAATGAAATGGAAAAATTTATTAAAGGGGGCAAAATATTGTCTCTTAATGGAAAAGCTGTGCCTGCAGTCTAAGTGGAAGAGGGGTACGGCACTCTAAAACATTGGAGAACCACTGAACTAAGGAAAAGGGATATGTAGAATTGCACAAGTGCTACTGCTAAAGAGTGCAATGTCAATAATTTCTCATAATCTTAATTGAATTTGTCTAGAGAGAATAATAATTATTACATTTTCTCTACTAGATATAAGACTCAAGTTTCAGTATTTGTCTTAATTTGTGTCAGGAGTTATGCAATACCCCCCGCCCCCCGCAAAAATATCGTCTGAATATCGATATCGAGATATTGAAAAAAAATATTGAGATATTCATTTTTGTCAATATCGCCCACCCCTAATTCGCAATACTGTTGTATTTTGTACTTATAGCAGATAGCTAGGTTTTAGGGCTGTCGCGGTGAAGGAATTTCCCTTGCGGTAATTTTGAGTGGCTCAATAGCGCGATATGCGGTATTACCGCCATTTATTTATTTATATTTATTTACTATTATTTGTTGCTATATAAATACGTGTTATGATGTGGTCAGCTTACACAAAAACAATGTAACCGAAACTAAACAGCGTCTCTGCGCATTGAAAGGCTGTCACTCAGCGCGCACATTGTTGCGCCAACGGACTATCTTTGAGTCATTAAACCGTTCATTCAACGAGAACGTTCAAAAGGCGGATTCCTTAAATGATAGATATAATGAAACAAGGTGTTAATTATTTTTTAACTTTGAGCTCCACTTTTCAAGGCTCAGCTGGCCAGCAATGCTTCACTCAGACCAATGGCATTGATTCAATGCGTCACTCGCTGCTTTCCCCGCTGACCAGCACTGACGCCATTTATGGTAAATACCGTTACACGTTAAATGGATGAAACGACAAATATTTCGCTTTGCTTGGAAACGGCAATCTTTTCACGAATATACATGACTTGACTTCAAAGACAGACGCAGGTAATCGCACGCGCTCAGTCGATCACACTCACTGTATGTTTAGGCAAATCCACGAAGCCTCTGTACAAATCACCATGATAAACAGTCTTGTTATCATTATTAACTAGTGCTGTAGCGACGCGTCGATGACGTCGACGCCATATTTTTGCGTCGACGCTTCTTCATTTATTTATTTTTTGCACCGTTTCCGGCAGTACAGCTCGCCAACACACGTGGGAGACCGAAACATTGCAGAATGGAGGACGAAGACCACTAGAAGTGAATGTGCTCTCCATTAAATGAATCACACACAGTAAACAAATCCTTAACAAAAAAAAAACATTTGCAATTTAGATGCGCAAACTGGGTGCGGGTGCGGTGAGACGTACGGCTCGGGCAGATCCGGCTTGCAGTCGTTCATCCGCGGACGCGGCGCGCGCGCGCGCTGTTACAAAAGAAGCCGTGCACGCGATATGGGGTTTTGCCGGTCTTGCGCACCCAACGCGTCTCATTTGCCGCACGCTCGTGCGGACGCGTCAAGTATAAACAAGGCTTTGCTCCGTGTCAGCGCGCGCTCTGATTGGTAAAGGGGAACAGACTCTCCTGAATCATCTCCAGCAGAAGCCCAACTCCGCCTCCGTTTCCCTCGTAAGCTGATATTAGTATTTAAACATTCTCTATATAAAAAATGTTTGTACAAAATATTTTAATAACACGGTTTTGGCGGTTATAGAGTTCTATTGACGGTGTTCAAATACATAACAGACTAACGTTAGCCAGCTACAGTATCATGATTCAGTACGCTAGTTCGTATTTATTTGAGATACATTGTTTTTATTAATCGAGGAGCAGAAAAATAATCTTTATATTAATCGCCCAATTAGTCGTTAGATTAGTCGACTAATCGATAAAATAATCGCCCAACTAATCGTTTAGTTAATAATCGTTTACCCCAGCCCTATTATTAACTTACTTAACATTCAATACACATGGTACGAACTACGAAGGGTGGCCTTATGAAAAAAGAAAACGCGGTTTGCGGTTGCTGCGGTTACTTGCATTCCCCTGCGGTTGGCCTGTCAGTAGCGCGGTATTGCAATATTGCGGTTATCGTGACAGCCCTACTAGGTTTATTATAAATGTGTATTTATTAAAGTGTCATTCTTTTGAACAAATTTACCCAAATTGAAACGAGCTGTTTCAATCAATTACGAGTGCCTTGTAAAACTTGCGCACGTTGCATTTCTTTTTTGTTTTCTAGGACATCTATCTAATTCTATTTAAATTAGGGTTGACAAATATACCATAATTTGTGCCACTAATAAATTAAAATGAAATAAACATTTAACTTGCACTGTTTAACATATCTACTGTTTTTACAATAGTAAGCTAATAAAACTATAGTACAAATGTTATTCTGGCAGAAAGTACAGTTCTCCTGCTCCATTAGAATATATTAACTTTTAATGTGTTAAACATAATTGCCTGGAACTGTGAGAAGGATATAATTGTGTTTTTAATTGATGCTTTTCTCTGTCAGATACTAATTACAAGGATCTGAAACTAGTTTTATTTGCCTTGGTTGTATTAGTAACACTTTATTGAGAGGCCTGAAAACGGTATAATTCTATTCTTTCCAACTTTAAATTTAAATTCATACTGTGTGTGTGTGTGGTGTGTGTGTGTGTGTGTGTGTGTGTATATATATAAATTGAATTTGATATAAGAAGCATCTGCAATGGAAAAGCACAGTTAATGGAAGTGTGTCAGATTGTGCTTTCATGTGTGTTGTTGAAGACTAGACAAACAGTTCTTTGTTTCTACTTTGAGTAGAAAGAAGAGAAGAAGAAAGACATTTTGATTTTGGTTTGATTTGTTTGACCTTAAAACAGTCTTCCCACCCACTGTTGACTCTTTACCCCACATACACACACACACCACACACACACACACACACACACACACACCACACACACACACACACACACACACACACACACACACACACACACACTAGGGCTGCACGATATTGAAGAAAATGCGATAACTCATTAAAGAATGCGATATTCAATATGCGATACAGGAATGCTTAAAGTGTGTAAAATAAACTTAAATTATCTTTGAAAAGTATTTAAAATTATACAACCAACATACGCGTTTCACATTCTTTTTGTGCCAAGAAAACATCCCTACAACTTCTGAAAGTGAACGTCAGTGTTTTACAGTAGCACAATAAGTGTTATTTTAACACCAGTGTAAACCACAGGGTTTCAGGTAATCAGGTTATTTAACAACAGAAACTGAATAATCAAATGTAAAAATAAAACGCTGCTTAGTTTTCACTGTATGAATTAAATACTGGTTCCTATTAAAGCTTCAAAAGTTATCTAGCCAAAAGTGTTTTTTTTTCTTTTTTTTTTTTTTCTGTCTTTTGTTCATGACTCAAGTTATTCCAAGCCATTTCGATATAGCAATATATTGTGGCAGACCCTAACACACACACAACACACACACACACTGAAAGCAACTTGCACTGAAAAATATCTTAAAATATATCAGTGCATTGTCTCAAGATACACACCAGTTTTTAAGGCATGTTTATAAAATATACCTAAATGTTCTGATTGATCTAATCTTGGCTTTATCTAAGCCCTGTCTGTGGAACCCAAGCCCAAGTTTTTATAAAGGACTCAGTCAGATGTTATTTTAGGTTTGTAACATAAACCAGATAGCCTAACTATAATCTCGTTTTCAGAAGCAAATGAAGTGCCATGACTGCGTTTTATTGACCGATTCAGTCATAATGTGTCTTATGTATCTTATGTCTCATAATCTGCCTTGCTGTCAGATGATTAGGAGAGACGGTTTTAAACTCAGGATTATCTCCCATAGGCCGCTCTTGTTAATGAAACTTATGAAATTGTTTCGGTATAAAAAGCTGTTTTTTTTTTAACAGGAAGTTTGTGGTTGCTTTTGGAAAATGGCCCTTTGGTGATTAAACACATCTAAGTTTTATATTGTTTAGTTTTTGTATTCAGTTCCATCTTTCCTTAAATAATTAAAGTCTAGAATGCTTGAATGCAGCTTGCTTTGTGAAAAAGTTAAAACGCCTTTAGTGGTTTCATAAGTACAGGAAACCAAAGTTTATCTGATCTATGTATTTAAATATTGCTTTGATCTTGAGAAAACATCAGATCAATGCTAATGTTTTCCATGTTGAGCGGTGGTGTGTGTGTGTGTGTGTGTGTGTGTGTGGGGTGGGGACTGATGATTTTAGCAATGCATATGTATTTGTTACTTGTTTTTTATTATTCGCTCTTCAGATTGATTGAATAGCCAACCTAAAAAATGGTAATTCTATTAAAGTTTACTCGCCCTCATGCTAATCACGTACGCTAGTGATAAAAAGTTGTGTGTGATAACAAAAGAAATCATCATTGTAGAAACTTTGTGCGTCTTGAATGGTTAAGACCCACAATAACCAATGATGTCTAACCTGATGCAATACTTCAATACAAGTGTATTTGAGTGTGATGAATAAACATGTGCATAATTTGTGGCATTTGCCTCTTTAAATTTTAAAGTCTGGTGGATTCTGATTGGCTGTCAGTGTTTTTATCATTCATCAGCAGGAAAAATGGTTCTGAAAGGGATTCCATCAATTTTGTTCCTCTTGTGTTATTGTTATAGTTGTGGTGTCGTCTTAAACTCAGAAATTACTGACACAATTCAAATACGTGACTTCAGAAAACGGTGCACTTGTTGTATTGACTACTTCCTTGGTACTTTTACAGTGCTTTATTATAATTATGGTTTGACAATTGTATTGCAAACAATGAAAACAGTGACTAAGCATAGGCATAATTCAGCCAAAAATGAAAATTCGGTCATTTACTTGTCATATCAATTATCAAAGGCTTAAATTAATCTTCTTAATGCCAATTAAGATTTTAAATGAAACCCAAAATGTTTCAGTTGCTCCATTTAAAAAAACAAAAAACAGAACTGAAAAGATCCAAAAATGTCATAGGCATCATAAAATCCATTTTTTGAATCAAGCATTTTAATCATTGTGAAGAAATAAGATTGTTTTACAGATTTAAAGGGATAGTTCACACAAAACTGAAAATGACTCACCCTGGGGCCGGTTGCATAAACACAGCCATACGTTAAGACGGTGAGTCAGTCAGTCAAGGGCAGTCAGTCTTACTTTTCGGTATCAAATTAGGCCAATCTACGTTTTTATGTAACTGATGTAAAAAAGCTATGAACAAAGCTATGAACAATCTAAAAGACTCAAATTTGATGTCTAACTTGTAAGACTAGTCTTAGAGGTTTATGCAACCAGCCCGTGAAGTCACCCTAGGTGTATATTACATTCTTCTGTCAGACGAATACAATCAGAGTTATATTAAAAAATATCGAGTTCACTGTGAGAGACACGCAATTGTTACTTTTTAGGAATGCCTTTTTGATTTTTTTTGCTAAATATGATAACTATATTACACACAGAGTTGGGTAAGTTACTCTAAAAAAGTAATTAATTACTAGTTACTATAATTACTAGTGCTGGGTATTGACACAAATTTCACAATTCGATTCGATTTCGATTCACAAGCTTGCAATTCGATTCAATTTCGATTCAATATTGATTATTTTGGATATCAGTTACAATAAATGGCAAATTTTCTCAAGGAAATCAAATCTCTTAACTAATGCTGTAAACTATGGGAGTCTAGTTGTAGCCTACTAGGCTTCATTATAGGGCTGGGTAAAAATATCGATTCATCAATGCATTGCAATTATTTGTTTCTCAATTCAATATCGATTCATCAAATCCTATGAATCGATTCAGCCCACCGCCCAGTGGCGGCGCTGTGGGCAACACTCATCAGAGCGCGCGCTGACACGGAGTAAAGACTTGTTTATACTCGACGCGTCCGTTTCTTTTACTGTTTATAATCCGCACGTGAGCGAAGGTGCGCGCGGCAAAAATGACGCGTTTGGTGTGCAAGACCTCATTTCGCTTGGCTGTGTGCAAGGCTTTTTTTGTAACAGCGCGCGCGGCACCGCATCCGAGGATGAACGACTTCTGACAAGCCGAATCTGTCCGAGTATGTATGTCACCGCACCGGCACGCAGTTTGCGAGTCTAAATTGCAATTCATTGCAAAGATTTTTTTGTTAAGGATTTGTTTACTGTGTGTGATTCATTTAATGGAAAGCACATTCACTTCTAGTCGTCTTGTTGTTCATTTTAAATAAACGTAGAGCAAGTAGCTAATCAGTGTCTGCTCGTTTATTCAAACTAAGTTGTCCTATATAACAGACGAAGGTCGCAGCGTCCCCAAAAACTGCATGTGCACTAGTTTGATAACAAATGCTTCAGAGTTAACATGTTATATATATTGTACTAAAATGTTATGAGTTATATGATGGAAATGTCGGTAATGTATCCTACATAGGTACAGTAAATAAGCCTAAGGTTCTCTGATCAGCTGTTCAGTGTTATTTATTGTGTTGACAAAGTAAGTTAGCACTTTGTAATGTTATAATATCTATGGTTGCACTTTGTTTTATGAGTATGCACATTTTGTGCTTCTGTTTACATTTATTTTATAACTTGAATGTTTAGGAAGAAAAATATACTTTCTACTAACAGTTACATGCACTTTAGATTAGAGATGTTAATAAAGCACCTGTTTGTTACAGTTGTGGTTTGTATTCAACACATGTACAATATTGTACAGTTTGTTCTGCTAAATAAACCATGGCAGGAAACATGCTTGGGTCAATTTGTTCTTAAACATTGGTAATACTGCACACATTATTTAAAAATATACCCAGGTACTTAATTACTTGTGTATTTACTTATTATTGAATCGATATCGAAGCTAATAAGTCAATATCGAATCGAAATCGAATCGAATCGAAGCCTCAAGAATCGAAATCGAATCGAATTGTGAAATTCCTAACAATACCCAGCCCTACTTCATTAGCTTAATATGAAGGTAATAATGTTTTATAACTGTTTTGTAGCTATAAAAACAATTAAATTACACTTATTTATTTTTATAATAATAAGATTATATGAAATATAAACATTTAAATGGTGGCTGTCATAAAAACTTGCCAGATTTATTCAAATATGCATTAAATATTGAAGAACATTAAGATTATAATGCATATTTAATATGATATTGAAGAACATTAAGATTATAATGCATATGTAATATGGTGCATATATTTAGCAAAATGCTCCTCTCTAGAGTTATTTTTTCTAGTTGACTAACGAGTTTATGGTCACATGTGGTTTTTCTGAGGTAAATATGACTATACATGACATTGATTACAAGCTGTTTAACTGACGTCTTTTCCACGGTTGAAACGCCGATTAAGCGAATCAATGTGACATGATACGGATTTCGATAAGTTGTACTCTATCTTTTAACACACTTTCATACTCATTCATGTTTATTTCGCGCTGTAACTGGTATTATTAAGCCGGGAGAGAGATCAGCGCTGCTGCTTCTCTGTAGCTGCGCCAGAGCGATCTCACGCCACAGCGCCAAAACGGTATTTGTTTTTGAATTTTGAAAGAAAATGGACGTAATTTGAAAATTGAGACTTTGTTTCATATCAATAGTAACAAGGGACAAAGATTTTTGTGATTTTTTTTGGATGCGCGCAGCCGTGCTACAATGTTCCATTCATTAAATGAAACGGGATGACTAATCGATTCTTGAGATTTAAGGCGAGACACGGCAGGCAAAAACATCGTTTTTTTTTCACTGGTCAATTTTGAGATTTTGGGCTATTTGTCTTCAATAACATGTCTTCTTTCAGACTTGAGGTGAAAAAAATTCCAAAATACACATTTAGGTGTTTATTTTACTACACTTTGTCCATTTGCGTCTGTAGATTTCTCCTAAATTCAACAAAAAGTTGTCGTTATATATCAACATGCTGCTCTGCGATCGCTATCTGCACCCTGTCATCACACACAACCGTTGGAAAGCTCTCTTTCTCCTGTTCAACGCTGTCGGATCCAAATATGGTCATTTCCTTTTTATCAGCAACCAATCGTGAAAGTAAAATGGGCATTTAACTCTAAAACCGAAATCTCATTGGCTGGTGTCAATTTCTGACAACGTGATTGGTTCAGATGCATCACGTGACGCGCTCTGACATTCAGATGTGTGTTTTTGACTCTTTTTCTGTTCATTTGAAGGCCATAAATGCTGTGTTATAAGTTGTAATGTGATTTAGTTGGTTTGTATTGTTGGTGCTGATGATTTGATAAGATATTGTGTCTGTAAATAGTTGTTTCCACTAAAAAAAGTATTCATTTTTACATTACAAATCTTTAAATGCTGTTTTCTCAAAATGAGTATTTTGTCATTCTCCAGTAGAAACTTCTCAGCCTGTGTAGCACCTATGTACACCAAACTTTCCAGTTATACACTTAGCAGTATTCTGAAGATATTTTCAGAGGGATTTGTTTATAAATCATTTCTGGCCTGATTTATGTGACTTTTTAATAAAAAAAATATGGCGAGAATTGATTTTTTAAGGCTATGGACAGTATATTTTGATTTCCTAGGTAATGAAAGCATATATCCTGAAATCCCTCTGAAATTCTTTTTTCATCTTGTGTGTGAACAAAATGAAAAAATAATTTTGCACCTGGCTTTATCATATGGTCAGATCTATCTACCGAAAATATATGCAAAATTATGCATATTTAACGAGATAATGCCTAATTTGCATAATTAAACATACAAATTTCAAAAACTTGTAATACATTTTTTTAATATACTTGCATAAGTAATCAACTGAGAAAGTTTCATGATGATATCTATTATTTAAAAAAAAATACCCTATTCACCTGTAGTGTCTCGCCTTAAGAATCGATATCGGTTCGTAAAAATGAGAATCGATTAATATCGAGAAATCGATATTTATTACCCAGCCCTAATAATTACCTCTTTAACGGTGTAATTAGATTACTGTACCAATTACTCTCTCTAAAAAGTATTTAATTACTTTTAATCACTAATTACTTTCTAAATCCCATATCAACCTCAACCAGCTGAATAATACAAGGATAGACATGAAACTGTTTTAATTCTTTCACATAAATACTATAAAATTGCATGAATTATCCATAAACTGACCAAACCATTTAAAGGGAGAAGGTTACATTATAAACATACGTTTTAACATCAGACAATACATTTTGATGTTAAACCCACTATTGTTTTATATAGAATTGTTCTAGTTAATACCAGTCTGATCTCATGACATTTCATACTTATTTTACAAGATTGTTAATCCGTACGAATTTGTACGAGTGACGTTGTACGATTTAGACATCTCATAAAATGCTTATGAATCGGCGTGAGATCGGATTGATCTATACACAGTATTTAGCTCAATTACATCAGAAGTAACTGTAATTAAAAGTAACCTTACAGTAACTGTAAATTACAGAAAAATGAAGAGTAATCCCTTTACTTTTTCAAGGGAAAAGTAATTAAATTACAGCAACTAATTACTTAGTAATTAGTTACACCCAACACTGATTACACATTTATTATATTTTTACCTACATCATTAATATATTGTTGTTATAAAAAACACATTATATTTAATTTGAGTTAGTTTTAACCTTTAATAATACCAGCTGACAGGGCTCTCTGTGTTTACAGCATTAGGTGAATTTTTTTTTTTTTTTTGGAGAACAATTGCGTATCTACTGTACCTAATATTTATCCAAAGGAATTGATATTGAATCAAGATCAGAATCAAATCACAAGAATTTAATTGAAATTGTGAAATTTGTGTTAAGCAATAATAAAAACAGTAGCATACCAGTCTTTGTACTTTACATGGTTGTGTTTACATGGTTTATAAACTTAATAAAAATGTTTAGTTACTAAATAATTTGACAATCACAATACACTTATTGCGATGCAAGTTTTTTTTTTTTTTTACACATCCCCCAATCCCAATCCAAACATTTTATGTTATGTTACATTTACACTGTTTACAATGACAGGGCCCTCTTGTCTTTTTGGCTTGTTTCTGATCGCACTTTAATCCAGATCAAATCCCAGAAAGGAATATCAAAACAACATAGTTAAAACTTGTTTTGAACAATTTCTTTGTCATCTGCAGATTGATTTTAAGTAGGGAGAGAAAAAAATTTTTTTTTTTTTTTTTTTGTGAAAAAATCTAGATTTTTTTTTTTAGGCCATATCGCCCTGCCGTAAATGTGAGTGAATGATACCTGAGATTATAAAGCCCAAAAAAGTGCATTTTAATCACAGATGGATGCGCTTTGGCGGACTTCCAAAAACACACACCCATTCACTGCCATTATAAAGCTTGGAAGAGCCAGGACATTTTTCAATATACCTCTGATTGTGTTTGTCTGAAAGAAGAATGTCATGTACACCTAGGATGGCTTCAGGGTGAGTAAATCATGGGCGTTTAACTCCTTCTGCTGTTACTCTCTCTCAGGCGTACGGGGAAGTCCCGCAGCAGGAGCCCGTACACGTCGACCCGTCACTCTCGGTCCCGCAGTCGCCATCGCCACTCCCGGTCCCGGAGCCGGCCCTCGAGTCTCTCTCCCAGCACACTGACCCTGAAGAGCAGCCTGGCCGCCGAGCTCAGCAAGCAGAAGAAGGTGAAAGGTGAGAGTAACATCAACTACTTAATTGGGGAAATGCTGATGACCTCGGTCTGTGGGGGAGTAGTGAGTTTGACGTAGTGTTGTCAAAAGTACCGACTTCAAAACCAAGTCGATACTGATGTGATGCTTTGAGCGCAATCATAACAGGGCTTGACATTAACTTTTTGAGGCACTTGTCCTTCGGACAAGTAAATTTGTTTCACTTGTCCATGCACAAAAGTCACTTATCCGGGTAAAGATTTATAATTTTATCTAGGGCTGCACGATTTGGGGAAAATGTCATATTGCGATTATTGAGGTCAATATTGCGGTTGTGATATGCGATTGCGATATAATAAACAAATGGTTTCATGAGTCAACTTGTTTGGTTCTAAACCAAATGTACACACAGATTAGTGATAATTCTGAAATTAGCAATAACAACTAAATGATTGATAACACCTATAATGATCAATAAGCCATTGATGTCTGGATAAAAATTAACTGGTAGGACATATACAGAAATTGAATAAAGTTATCAAACAGTCTGCGCTGCATAAATGATAAATTATATATAGACTACTCCTTATTAAAGCTACACAAGTTCTTTAGTCAAGAGCAGTGAGTAATTTTCTGTTCCCTTTGTTCTTTCATTAGCTTTACTGACAGAACGCTTTATTGGTAGCTGGCCCTTTAAGAGCAGCCGCTGTGGACAGAGACGCGGATCTCACACGCGCCTCATTCTCTCACGAGTCACAACTCTTTATGTCCATCATAAGACTGCTCTTATGTTATAAAGATACTCGACAAATGACATTTTGCCTTAATTGTGTGTGGCGTTGTTGATGTTCGTTCAAGCGCGAAAGAGAACTGTATTCTGGCGCGCGGTCTGTGCATGCGCATTTTACGGGCGCGCTCCTCTCTGTGAGTCACTTTCAGGACATTCACAGGCAGCGCGAAAAATGTGTTTGTTTCAAATCGGTAAAATTAAATCTGTAAAATAGACGTAATGAGTGGCACATAACGTGAAGTAACATGGCATTTTATTTTGTTTGAAATTTAACTTGTCCGGTCGGACAACTAATTTTCTCTTCTACTGTCCTACAAAAAATCCACTTGTCCCGGACAAGCCTTAATGTCGAGCCCTGCATAAACACCTCTGATTGGCTGTTGTGTTCACAAGCTCATCGGATATGTCTGTGATTGGCTACAATAATCAACACACGGGATCGTTTGAGAGCACACGCAAGTGTTTGAAAGTTATTTTTAATTTTTTTTTACGGTAGTGGGAACTTTTAAAAGCACAAACTGTCGTCCATCAGCGCCAGCGGCCCGGTTCTGCTTTCAAGCGCTCACTGAAGAGCGTCACTGATGTATATTTACAACATGTTTTTGAAGCACTGATCATTGTAGCCAATTACAGACATATCCGATGAGCTCGTGGACACAGCGGCCAATCAGAGGCGTTTATGATTCCGCTCAACAGCGCTCACATTTTTTTAAATTTCAGTACCGACTTGGTACCGAAGTTGGTACTTCTGACAACACTAGTTTGACATAATTAAACTGGAGGTTCTGTGGGGTCGGACTGGATCAAGTCCATTCCTAGAGCTTCCGATCAAATCTTTGGTGTGTGACTGATGTGGCAGTGAACCCGAGGTTACCCCGTGAGTCCTAGAGCTCCTCCTGTACCATTTTAGGGAAACATCGGGTCTATTGGAGACGCCAAATAGAGTTCTTAAGGCCCTTGCACACTGAGTCCGAAATTTTCGTATGTGTTTTTCGTATTCGTAATTCGGTGGCTCTGAATTGTCAAAACACCATTAAAACTGCTCGCTACTGATGCGAAAAACGCAGAAAATCGAACCCGATCCGATTTTTTTTTGAGATGGACAAAAGTTTTGGAGGCAGTTTGCAAAAGTGATTGAAATAACGTGAGGTTGTATTTATTTAACGTGCGAAAATTTCGGACTCAGTGTGCAAGGGCCTTTAGGCGCGCAGAAAGAACTCCACAGACACAGTGTAATCACCATGGAAAAATATGATGCACCAGATGAGAAGTTTATCTATGTGTCATTTTTACTATCCTTTTATAACTGTATTATATATTTTAATTCCTTTATAACAGTTTTAATTTTCCTTGCTTTTATTCTGTGATTATTTTAAATTTCCTTTCTGCTTAAAGCACTTTGAATAACCATAGTGTATGAAATGTTATAATAATAATAATAACTTGCCTGATCTCGCCCGAAAGCCGCTGAAGCCGCTCGCGTCAAATCCTCCAGCAACGCCTCGACCCCGACCAAAGGCTCGTCGTCCTCCAGCGCTCCTCAGCCCAACCCGCTGTCCAACCACACGCTCAAGAAGAGCCGGCCGCCCTCGCCTCCACCTGTGTGTGAGAAAGGCCCCAGAACCCCCGTGTCCAGCCAGCCCCAGTCTCCTGTGGACCGTCCCAAGAGGAGCGCAGACGCCCCGCTCCCCGCCAAAGGGAAGGAAGACAAGAAGAAAGGAGGACCGGTCACGCAGGCGAAGGAGAAGGAGCGAGAGAAAGCGGCTGTTGCGCCGGTTCCACCGGCTCCCAACAACCTGGATCATGTGGACGGAAGCGACAGGTTTGTTTTCTTAATTCATCGATAGAGTACGTCTGAATATTTCGCTCATAGAGCTGTAAAGAGTTCCTGAAAACAATCCTTGAGTAAAAGTACAGATGCCTTACAGTGAAAATCATGGGCGTCGGAAGCAAAAAAAGTGTGTGTCCTCAAACTGTTACTGGAGTATATGATCTAAATGCACAATACTGGATGACCAATGGTTAATTTTAATAATACAGTCAGAATATTTCAATTTTACCATTTGAAAAAAAAAAAGACGACGTTCAACTTTTTTACTTTCACTTAGGAGCAAAAATCTGCCTTTAAACTTGGAAGAAAGCAATTTGTCTCTGTATGTACATATTTAGGTATGGGCATCGTATTTTTATGTGTGTTTATGTACTTATACATATGTATATAGGCATTTATCATTATTGTTTATTTATTTATTATTATCAATTATCTTTATTTTCTTGTTACTTATATGCTGGCGTGGGGGGTTGTTCTGTAAAAATGTGTAAAGCTTTAAATAAATAAAAAAACTTGGAAGAAATATAGACATTTATCGCTGATAATTATCGATATCGAGTGATATCAAAATTTTTATCGTTTTTTTTGTTTGTTTGTTTTTTTGGGCCATATCGCCCAGGCCTTGCACTGTTGTTGTTGTTGTATTGTGCATTGTTTTTGATAGTTTCACTGATGTCTTCCTTTTCTTTAATGTCAGTAGCTTGAAAGACTCTTCAGCAACCACAGGGAAAAAAAACTACAAGCCAGAAAGGAAAGCGCGTGCGCTGCTCTCAGACCTGCCTCTTCCTCCAGAGCTCCCGGGGGTCGTTCCCGGTTCCCCACACAGCCCGCCGGACGAGAAGAAGACGCCCATCCCACGCAAGAGACCAAAGTATGTCGCCACACACTCTCTTCTCACATCTCTCTTTAGCAAATGCAAAAATCTACTTCTCCGGTTGCATGGCAGGATTTGTGGTCCACGCTTTGGAGAGATCAAGGAAACCGAGATCGACTGGGGAAAGCGGTGCGTTGACAAGTTTGAAATCATTGGGATCACTGGAGAAGGGACTTATGGGCAGGTGTACAAAGCCAAGGACAAAGACACTGGTAAGGATGTTCTCAAACGTCTGTGTGATGCATCGAAATAAAATAGATATTGCAATATGGAAATATAGATTTGACATTTATCGCTGATAATTGTCGGTATCGGCTGATATGAACATTTTATTGTGATGTTTTTTTTGTGATGGCCAAGCGTTTTTGTTGTATTGTGCATTGTTTTTTTATAGTTTCACTGATGAAACTAGTGCGATTTTCATCAAGCAGGCTGAAATTTATTTAAATAAATAAATATGCTGCAGGTTTTTACACACCTGATCTCATGAGCTGCCCGCATGTAAATGAACACGGTGCCGAGCGTCACTCTGAAACTGGCAGTGCATATTTTTATTTTCCGGCAACCCATAAAAATGAAATATTGATAGGTTACTTTTTGGCAATAAAGAACCTGACACACAAATATTAGTATTGTAAGTTTACAGTAAAATAATTAATTTCATCACTTGTTTATTTTACAGTACAATAGTATTACCTTTTTTTTGTTTTTGTTTTTATTTAAATAAATCATAATTATTATTTTTGCACATATTGAATTGGTCAGAAATTGTGGAAATACATTTACTTTGAATCAATTTTCACTTAGAAATTGCTTGTAAATTTCATAAATAATTAACACCCCATTGGCTCCTTAAGTCTTAGATTCAGTTTTTATCACATTTAAAGCCATACAGTCTTAAATATCTTCAATGTTATAAAAAGTCTTATAATTGTATAATTGTAAGAGGTCTTAAATTTGGGGACTGAAAAACAGGAATCATGAAATGGCTTGAGTTTCAATAGCATTTTCTTTCATCTCACCTCTATAATGCCTAATAAAGTTGTTTAGTAGCGCAGTGCTGCTTTGTTTAGAGGTAACCACCATATTTCTGCCAATCTATAATTATATATAGTGATATAATTTATCATTTTGACTCATCCCTTTTCAAATAAATGGTTTAAAGTCTGAAATGTGAAGTTTATCATTTTATAAAACCGTTTTTGTTGAACTGTATAGTGTTTTTTACAGTCATTTTATGGTTTTTAGTATGTTACCATAGACATTGCATATGGGATTAATTTTATATGTGCATGTCTTCAAAATTTCAGTTTTATAAGACATTAAGTAGAAAGACTGTAGAGTTGACCATATGATATAGTACTATATATATATATATATATATATATATATATATATATATATATTATTTATTTATTTATTTATTGTAAAACTTACTCAACAAATTTACAACTTTGAACAATATTATTACAGCGAAGCTTTTCCTAAATCCTTTTAGGGCTGAACGATTTTGCCATTTAATAAAATAAAACAATTTTTTATATCACAATATATATTGCAGAAAATATGAGATGGTGCTCGATACAGAGCCAAATGGGAGGAGCTAGAGCTCGAGCTCCCCCTTTATCTGGAGCTCCAGCTCCACCCGGCTGTATATATAAATATATGACCTACCCCAACCCCGTCCCTAAACCTACCCGTCACTGGGGTTAATACCATTTATGAGTCTTCTCCTACCATCCTAGGAAAACAAATATCACTCCCCAGATGTAGATCTACATTTTTGCATGGAGCTCCAGCGAGGGGAGGAGCTGAAGCTTCAGTGAGGGGAGGAGCTGGAGCTCTAGCTCCTCCCATTTGGCTCTGCATTGAGTACCACTTGGAAAATATAGCAAAATGTCAGTTTTATCCAATATTGAGCAGCCCTAGTCAATACATGCCATGAAAATCGTTCACTGTGCTCAAGTTGACTGATCTTAAAGCTGTGCATGCTAACGCAGTCAGAGCATTCATGCCCTCCCTCTCTCTGGTCTGGGTTCTTCAGCGGAGTTGGTGGCTCTGAAGAAGGTGCGCCTGGACAACGAGAAGGAGGGTTTCCCCATCACAGCCATTCGGGAGATCAAGATCCTGCGGCAGCTCAACCACAAGAGCATCATCAACATGAAGGAGATCGTCACCGACAAAGAGGACGCCCTAGACTTCAAGAACGACAAAGGTATGGCGTTGGAAATAACCCGTCTTGTATCACTGGCTCAGAGGTTTCACGGTTTGAAATTAACTTTTTCACAAGTTTGATGTGTTTATTAAGATCTGAAATAAAACAAGATGAACTGAAATATTCCAGCACTTTCTGTGATGTAGTGTGCTTGCTTATCATAGGAAGTAATAAGAAACGACTCTTTACAGTAAGGTAGTAGCCTAGTGAGAACGGGGTGTTGGGGAATCACTTTTTCATCAAACCGCATTTTTTGCAAGTTTAATCAAATTACATAAATTAAATATCCCGCATTTTTTAAGAAAACGTGCCGCATAATCAAGAATTTTTGCCCACAACAATCACAAAAAAATTCACATTTTTCAATACAGTACAAAGAACATCAAAAAATATTAGGATGTTGGAAAATAACAATGTTTTTTCTGTTAACCAAATGCGTTTTAATCTTCGCTATTGCTTCAAAGCAAATGAACAAGTGCACCGTTATTTGTGGTGTAGTGACGTGTGTGTTCAAGTAAGCCAGATATGAGCAGATTCTGTGCAATACGCTGTATTTAATATATCATGATGACTCGCAGATTTGTCTTGCATGAACTTCCCCAGCAAAGTGAGTAAACTTAATAAGTAACACGCCAAATTAGCCAGTGATTTAACAGTGTTACCTGCCACAGTTGAGTTTTACTCACATTTGTTGGGTTGGCGGGTGTTAATTTCAAACCCTGTGTGTAATGAGTGTGTTTTGGTCTCTCAGGGGCGTTTTACCTGGTGTTCGAGTACATGGACCACGACCTGATGGGTCTCCTGGAGTCGGGCCTCGTGCACTTCAACGAGAGCCACATCAAGTCTTTCATGAGGCAGCTTCTGGAAGGACTGGATTACTGCCACAAGAAGAACTTCCTGCACAGGGACATCAAGTGCTCCAACATCTTGCTCAATAACAAGTCAGTGCAGAACACATTCAGTGTTTCATATATCCTCAGATGTGAATGAGGAAATTAGTCCAAATCATTGTCAAGTAACATTCATTTATACAGCGCTTTAACAATATCGATTGTTTCAAAGCAGCTTTAACCTTATAATAGGAAATTTAACTTGGGGGGGCGCTAACACGACACCGTTTTAACTGAAAATAAAATATAAAACTTTTAATGCGTTCTGGCCGTTCAATTGCACGACAAAAGTGTTTGGTGGGTCGAGAATGCAAACTTAGTAATGGAAAATGGATTTTTTAAAATGTAATAATTTCCGTGTAAACTTCAAAAACGTGAGTCTGTGAAAACAGAACACAACTTTCATTGTATCTTCATATTATATCAAATATAACTTCTGATTGATGCCTAAATATGTGCCGTCAGGGTCTCAGAGCATTTCACAACAATTTCAGCTTAAATCTGAGTTTTCCAAACAAACTTTTACCTTTTCAAGTGAACCAAAGTCAACATACAAAGGAAATTTAACACAGAAGAGTGAATGAGCCACTTTATATATAGTTTTATTTAGGGATGCACGATATATCGGCATCGGCCAATATATGATCAGTTTTAATGTTATCGTTATCGGCCCGATAAGGACTCAAATATGGTATCAACACCCTCAGATATGAATAAGGAAATGTAATGCCACTAGTCCAAATCATTGTGAACGAACTTTCACTGTAACTTATTATATCATCTGATTTGTGTGACTTTGCTGTCCTGCAGGGGTCAGATCAAGCTGGCAGATTTCGGATTGGCTCGTCTGTATAACTCTGAAGAGAGGTATGTATCACCTGATTCAGCGTGACGTTCTGAGTTGTGTAATCTGACTCTGACTGGTGTTGTCGTTCTCCAGTCGACCCTACACCAATAAGGTGATCACGCTGTGGTACCGCCCCCCCGAGCTGCTGCTGGGAGAAGAGCGCTATACGCCCGCCATCGACGTGTGGAGCTGCGGGTGAGCCAGCACTTCAAACATGCCATGTGATGCCATTGGGCTGCATTATATATTTATATATATATATCTACAATAGTGTAATTATTATATCTTAAAATAAATAGCAGTTGAATATAGTTTGTGCTCTGTTAGGCTTGCTACGATAGTCGGTGGTTTCATCACTTGCCCACCGCAGCAATTTCTTTTTTTCAGTTTAAAGTGTTAAAAGTATTTAATGCAATTAACACAGTATCCGTTTTTTTCTATCAATAGCCGATTATTCAGAATGATATCTGTCGATGCCGATTAATATCTACCGATTATTCTGAAGGATATCTGACGGTACCGATTAATATCTACCGATTATTCGGAAGGATATCTACCGATTATTCGGAAGGATATCTACCGATTATTCGGAAGGATATCTGCCGATTATTCGGAAGGATATCTGCCGATTATTCGGAAGGATATCTGCCGATTATTCGGAAGGATACCTGCCGATTATTCGGGAGGATATCTGCCGATTATTTGGAAGGATATCTGCCGATTTATATCTATTGATTATTTGGTAGGATATCTGCCGATTTATATCTATTGATTATTTGGTAGGATATCTGCCAATTATTCTGAAGGATATCTGCCAATTATTCGGAAGGATATCTACCGATTATTCTGAAGGATATCTGACGAGACCGATTAATATCTACCGATTATTCGGAAGGATATCTGCCAATTATTCGGAAGGATATCTACCGATTATTCTGAAGGATATCTGACGGTACCGATTAATATCTACCGATTATTCGGAAGGATATCTACCGATTATTCGGAAGGATATCTAACGATTATTCGGAAGGATATCTGCCAATTATTCGGAAGGATATCTGCCGATTATTCGAAAGGATATCTACCGATTATTCGGAAGGATATCTGTCGATTATTCGGAAGGATATCTGCCGATTATTCGAAGGATATCTGCCGATTATTCGGAAGATATCTGCCGATTATTCGGAAGGATATCTGCCGATTATTCGAAGGATATCTGCCGATATTCGAAGGATATTTGCCAATTATTCGGAAGGATATCTGCCAATTATTCGGAAGGATATCTGCCGATTAATATCTATTGATTATTCTGAAGGATATCTGCCGATTATTCGGAAGGATATCTGCCACTTATTCTGAAGGATATTTGCCAATTATTCGGAAGGATATCTGCCAATTATTCGGAAGGATATCTGCCACTTATTCGGAAGGATATCTGCCGATTATTCGGAAGGATATCTGCCGATTAATATCTATTGATTATTCGGAAGGATATCTGCCGATTATTCGGAAGGGTATCTGCCGATTATTCGGAAGGGTATCTGCCGATTATTCGGAAGGGTATCTGCCGATTATTCGGAAGGGTATCTGCCGATTATTCGGAAGGGTATCTGCCGATTTATATCTATTGATTATTTGGTAGGATATCTGCCGATTTATATCTATTGATTATTTGGTAGGATATCTGCCGATTATTCGGAAGGATATCTGCCGATTTATATCTATTGATTATTTGGTAGGATATCTGCCGATTTATATCTATTGATTATTTGGTAGGATATCTGCCGATTTATATCTATTGATTATTTGGTAGGATATCTGCCGATTTATATCTATTGATTATTTGGTAGGATATCTGCCAATTATTCGGAAGGATATCTGACGAGACCGATTAATATCTACCGATTATTCGGAAGGATATCTGCCAATTATTCGGAAGGATATCTGCCGATTTATATCTATTGATTATTTGGTAGGATATCTGCCGATTTATATCTATTGATTATTTGGTAGGATATCTGCCGATTATTCTGAAGGATATCTGCCAATTATTCGGAAGGATATCTGACGAGACCGATTAATATCTACCGATTATTCGGAAGGATATCTGCCAATTATTCGGAAGGATATCTGACGATTAATATCTATTGATTATTCTGAAGGATATCTGCCGATTATTCGGAAGGATATCTGCCAATTATTCGGAAGGATATCTGCCACTTATTCTGAAGGATATTTGCCAATTATTCGGAAGGATATCTGCCAATTATTCGGAAGGATATCTGCCAATTATTCGGAAGGATATCTGCCAATTATTCGGAAGGATATCTGCCGATTAATATCTATTGATTATTCGGAAGGATATCTATTGATTATTCGGAAGGATCTCTGCCGATTAATATCTATTGATTATTCGGAAGGATATCTATTGATTATTCGGAAGGATCTCTGCCGATTAATATCTATTGATTATTCGAAGGATCTCTGCCGATTATTCGGAAGGCTATCTGCCGATTATTCGGAAGGCTATCTGCCGATTATTCGGAAGGATATCTGCCGATTGCTATCTACCGATTATTCTGAAGGATATCTGCCGATTATTTGGAAGGCTATCTGCCGATTATTCGGAAGGCTATCTGCCGATTATTCGGAAGGATATCTGCCGATTGCTATCTACCGATTATTCTGAAGGATATCTGCCGATTATTTGGAAGGCTATCTGCCGATTATTCGGAAGGCTATCTGCCGATTATTCGGAAGGATATCTGCCGATTGCTATCTACCGATTATTCTGAAGGATATCTGCCGATTATTCGGACGGATATCTGCCGATTATTCCGACTATCTGCCAATTCTCATAGCCGATTAATATCTACCGATAGCCGACTATTCAGAATCTAATTTTTTTTTTTTCTCAAGAAAAAAAAAATCTCTCAGCAAATGCTGTACACACTACAGGGAAACCTCTCATTTGGCACATTATTATAATATTAGAGGTTACAATTAATAACAGAGCCCAAACTATTATATTCAACTGCTATTTATTTTAAGATATAATAATTACATTCAAGCATAAACTGAAATGTCTGTATATATCTGTTGCACATAAGGTAGTTTTCATAAACCAATGATGAAATTTCATGACCAATATATTCAAACGTACATATAAAATGACAAATATATTCAAACGTACATATAAAATTAAGTCAATAAGCGCCTCTCTAGTGTTTTTTTTATAGCTAACTATTAAACTGTAGAACAGATAAAAGTAAATTTCCCAATTTAGATGCCCCCCCCCCCCCAATATCATGCATCTCTACTGTTTAAAGTATAATCCAATTTTCACCTTAAATCTGTCACACAGGTGCATTCTGGGAGAGCTTTTCACAAAGAAGCCCATCTTTCAGGCCAATCAGGAGCTAGCACAGCTGGAGCTCATAAGGTAACAAGAGACAACATGTAAAAAAACGTCTTCTATATTTGGTTTAGTGTGTCATAAGTATCTTAAGCGTTGTTGAGCGGATCATAAACACCTCTGATTGGCCGCTGTGTTCACAAGCTCATCGGATATGTCTGTGATTGGCTACAATGATCAACGCACGGTGTTTATGATTCTGCTCAAAGCGTCACATTTTTTAAAATTTCATTATCGACTTGGTACTGAAGTCGGTACTTTTGACAACATCCAGACTAAACGTGTTGAGATTCGCTAACACGCATTCCTGTGTCCAATCCAGTCGTATCTGTGGAAGCCCTTGCCCTGCCGTGTGGCCAGACGTGATCAAGCTGCCCTACTTCAACACCATGAAACCAAAGAAACAGTACCGGCGAAGGCTGAGGGAAGAGTTCGCCTTGTGAGTAATCAGAAATACAACCAGTTCAGTCTGTTAGCTCAGGGCTACAATGTGTGAAGGATTATAGCATATACAGTCAAACCAAAAATGATTCAGACACCAGATATATTTGTTTGTGCAGGACACTATAGTTCATTTATGTGTGAGGAGAGCAAAATAAAGTAAAATGTGACATATTATACACAAACATTCTTCATACAGTAAAATTGATACAAATTTGGGACTAAAAATTATTGGGACACGTTTTGCTGAAGTGTTTTTTCTTTAATAACTAATGCTCTTTTTACACACAGACTGAGCAACATGAAGCATTGTGGGTAACTGGTTGAGCTAAACTGGTATTATCTAATTGTGTAGTTAAATTTAACAGCTAACAGATATTCAACATAATTCATGTGTGAGAGTCTAACAGAGAGACGGACAAAACCTGTCAAATATCCACTGAGTTCATAACTGAGTTCTGCTCATATTTTATTACCATCGTCTAAACTATACCGAATAAACTGATAATGTGAGATGTTGAATGTGTGTGAATAAATGTTGGTTTGACTGTATATCAGTGTGTATACCAGGGTGCAACAAGGCTGGGAAATTTCTACCCAAGAACTCGTGATTTCTGGTCAGAAGAAAATGGAAAAATCTCCTTTTCCATTTGCTGATAAAGACAGAATGCTTTTTAGTGCTAATGCGATAAAATGAGTATTAGTGTAACCGATGCTTTATCTGTTTTATTACTCTCGCGCTGCCACTGAGAATCAAAGGAACAGTAACTCACACGAGCCTGTCGCCTCATAAACCAGCTAAATTACTATTTTGTGGCAAGCTTTCTTCATCAGTGTCTTCATAACACTTATTTGCTTCTACCATAATTCTTTAATTGATGAACTTCCTAATTGCAATGCAGAAATTCCCGGTGGCAATAACACCATTGTGGGGGCTTTTATGTGTGCATAATTCATGAAAATTATTATTATTGCGACATAATTTGAAGGTAGCATTGGACATGTAGAGAAAAATAACTTTGAACTGCAGTAAACCTCAGTGATATCTTGGCAGTGACTGTTCATCTCGATGTTTCAGTATTCCTCTGATGGCCCTGGATCTGTTTGACCACATGTTAGCGTTGGACCCGAGCAAACGCTGCACTGCAGAACAAGCTCTCAACAGTGACTTCCTCAAAGATGTGGATCCGGCCAAGATGCCTCCGCCTGAGTATGACGGATTTTCTTTTGTTTTTTATTCTGTAGTTTTTTCAGCAGTTATGCTGAATATCCCTATTGTGCTTTTTCGGATATTTCCTTTCATCCGGTGTGTAATGCGGCTGTTTGTGAATGTAAAAGGTCTACAAAGATTCAAAGTGCTGATAAATAGTTAAATGCTGTTTCTGAAATCAAATACTTCCCTACTATATACAGGTGAAACTCGAAAAATTAGGATATCGTGCAAAAGTTCATTTATTTTAGTAATTCAACTTAAAAGGTAAAACTAAAAAATTATATAGACTCATTACATGCAAAGTGAGATATTTCAAGCCTTTATTTGTTATAATTTTGATGATTATGGCTTACAGCTATGAAAACTGTTTCACAATATTCCAATTTTGAATTTGGGGTTTTCATAAGCCGTAAGCAATAATCATCAAAATTATAACAAATAAAGGCTTGAAATATCTCACTTTTGCATGTAATGAGTCTATATAGTATATTAGATTCACCTTTTAAGTCGAATTACTGAAATAAATGAACTTTGCAAATTTTTCGAGTTTCACCTGTATAGCATGAGAAAAACAGTACGGCAAAAGAATAGCATCTCCGAATACATAATATTCGAAAAACAGTAGGAGAAAAGAAAACAAAATTAGGAACTTTTAAAACGGCATAATAGGTGTACATTGATTAGTGTGCTAAGATCATTCTATGCTTTAGCTATTAGTTCTTGAGTCTTTTTTTTTTTTAAGTAAAATTTTTAAACAACTCTTTTATAAATAAACTAAACCTACACTATATCATTTTCTTGTTAAATATGTCCTTGACATTTCTTTGTGAAATTAACTAAATTGTGTCCTCTTTTATTACAATTATTCCATAATTTCGAATAATGGTTTGGAAAATACTTATTTAATTTAGCCTCTGCTTATTTTCACACAGTGCTGTGCTGTGATCTGATCTCTGCTTCTGTCTCTAGTCTCCCTCTCTGGCAGGATTGTCATGAGCTGTGGAGTAAGAAGCGTCGGCGGCAGAAGCAGATGCCGGAGGATCTGACGGCTCCTAAAGCTCCCCGTAAGGAGCTCGGGCTGGACGACAGTCGCAGTAACACTCCTCAGGGCTTCCCCGCCGCGGGAGGACTCAAAGGCCCCAACGCTGCCAACACTGCCGCCCTGCTGGGTGAGACACCAGCTCACACGCTCACAAACCTGCACCCTCAGATTAAACCGGCCGCACACTGCGCCTTATTATCGTCCTTTACGATTGTTGCTTGTCAGACTGTATGAACATGATCATCGCTGTAAGCCATGTCACACTGTAAGATCTCAGTTATCATTAATGTAAGACTGAACGACAGTCGAGACGTGTTAAAAACGGATGCACACAAGAAAAAGTTTTACATCAATCATTATGAATGAAAAATGAAACAGAAATATGTTTCAATGAAAAATGCCTTATGGAAACAGTAAAATTCGATTGAATTTCATGAATATCGACTCAAATGAAATGCGTTCGGTCTCATGGGATTTTATCTTGATGGATATACGGCTTATGCGATAAACTCGAACGTTAATTTTGGTCACGGCTTGTCTTGAAAAACTAAGCCGATTTGCTGGTGGTCGTAGGAGAATCACTGCAGGACTGAGAGGAAAATCTTCTGAATCCGCCAGAAATTCGTCGGAGATAAAATTATCCCAATGGTCATTGATGAACCATTGTTCATGATCGATGAACACGTCAATCTAACGATCAAAGACTTCAGATTTTAGCCTAAGATTAGAGGAATCTTTTAGGATTTGTTAAATGTGTCTCAGGCGGTCAAAATCGCACAGTGTGCACCGGCTTTAGTAGTGTCCCAAATTACATACCAGACACTGTGTGCTTAAACTATGCGCTGTGTACACAGCCATCTAGCATATGAAAGGTTATTCTAAATGTGGGCGGGGCTTGATTGTGTCCGTGGGGAACTGATTGGATGATTGGATGTTTGTGGTTTGCCATTGGCTGATCTCATGTGAGTGACAGGTTATAGCCCCGCCCTCATCATCAGAGAAGAGAAGCTGCAAGAGGAACTTATTCTGATTCAACATTACCAGGAACAGGAATTTAACACAATAATGATGATGTGCACCGATTAATCATTTAGAATAAACACTGCAATATTCCATTTTAAAAAGTGTGTGTATGAAGTGTTCATGAAGTGTTCAACATTCAAATTAAATAGAGTAAGTTGAGTAAGTGTATCATACAGTGCACTTTTTTCTTGTTGGAATTTTTATTTGCATTTTTTATACTACAAAACAGCTCAGAGCAATGAAAAAAAAAAAGTATGCAAATTTAGCTGACATGGAAATAACCACAAGATAAAGTCCACTGAAGTTTACAAGTGCAAGAAGTTTTATGGCATCCCAGATTATTTCTGTTTGCTGAAGTCGTCACCTTTATTTATATAGCGCTTTTTACAATACAGAGCGTTTCAAAGCAGCTTTACAGAGATAACAGGAAAGTAATGCAACAAAGTTTGTGTCTAGAAGAAAATAGCGTCACAGTCCAGCTCAAGTTCAGTGATGGTTCATTTTTGTTGTAAAAAAGTTGTTAAATTAGTTCATAGCTCTAGAAAAACCTTGATGTCATCATCCAGCTCAGTTCTCATATAATGATTTATGTGAGGATAATATCAATATAATCAATAATCAATGCAGGAGATCAATAATATTGTTGAATATTAAAATAAATGTCCCCAACTAAGCAAGCCAAAAGGCGAATGAAGCAGTGAGTAACAAAATAAAGTCTGAGTTAGTACTTTAGAAACCATTATTTACAAGCCATTCAAGCGTCAGAGGTTTTTAAGAATCCATTCACCAGCGCAAAATGCCGGTATCGTCACATTTTTTTTACTATTTCAGTACCGAAATCTGGCAACTCTACAGGAGTCTCATTTAGTACTTTAGTTAGAACTCATTCATTACAAGCCATCCCTGCTCTTTTTCTCAGACCCCAAAGCTCCCAACTCCCAACTGACTCAAGAACAGCTGGCTGTGCTCCTGAACCTCTTCCAGTCCAAAAGCGGCCCGGTGGGATCGGCCCAGTTCGCCCAGACCGTGGGCTCGAAGATGAACCCGGAGACGCTGCAGCAGCTGACGAAGGCTTTACCCGCAGGACCACCGGAGTCTGAAAGACCCCCAGAACCCCCTCCACCCCCCACGGTCTCCAAACCCCCCCCACCGCCCCCGTCAGGGGCCCGCACCCCCCCGATGCCCAAACCCCCGTCTCCACCGGCGCCGGGGAAGCCCGACGGAGAGGCGTCGGCCTCCGCCACGCAGACCGCGGTCACCATGCTCCTGGCGCAGCTGCTGAAGGTCCAGCAGGGGGCGCCGGCGGACATCATGGGCTTCGACAGCGCAGACGGAGTGCTGTCAAACACAGCAGGCGTACCTGAGATCAAGCCTCCACCTGAGCCCAGCCCTGTATCTCCAGGTAACCTCGTCATCACACACACGTGTCCCATATCACACACTCCTCCTCCTTTTGAGTTACGTATGGTAAAATGTGCTTGAAGTGTTCAAAAAGTACTGTGATCATCTCAGTTTTTATATTGAAAACCAATGAGTGGAGCTGCTGTGAGTGAGTGGAGGCGGGGCTAATTTGCATATTCATAGAAACGTGTATACTAAATGAGGCAAGGGTGTCGAGTTAATGCCATTGCACACTGAGTCCGAAATTTTCGTATGAGTTTTCCGTATTAGTGATTCGGTGGCTATGATTTATTAAAACACCATTCAAACTGCTTGCTACGGATGCGAAAAACGCAGAAAATCGAACCCGATCCGATTTGTTTTATGATGGATGAAGGTTTCGGAGGCAGTGTGCAAGAGTAATTGACATAACGTGAGGTTTTATTTATTTTTTTAACGTGCGAAAATTTCGGATGCGAATTTCGGACCTCGTGTGCAATGGCCTTTACATTCAAGATATTTTAAGGCATGAAGAATTTTAAGGCAAAAATGCTTAGATATGTAATTTTAGGGATCAAAGATGAGTTTAAAAGGATAAAATTATTGATTACAGGTAGTGTTGTCCAAAGTACCGACTTCGGCACCAAGTGAAACCTGTGTGTGTGTGTGAGAGCTGAAGAGCGTCTTTGATGTATATTTACATCATGTTTTTGCAGCGCTGATCATTGTAGCCAATCACAGACATATCCGATGAAGTTGTGAACACAACGGCCAATCAGAGGTGTTTATGATTCCGCTCAACAGCGCTCTGTCACATTTTTAAAAATGTTGGTACCGAAATCAGTACTTTTGACAACACTAATTACAGAGGGGACTTGAAATTGAAATATTAAAGGTGCAGTGTGTAATTTACTTGCGGCATCTAGTGGTGAGTTTGTGAATTGCACCCAACAGAAGTTACGCTAGCTGACAGGAAGTGATGTCGTCATCTGAGACAGCAGAGAGTAGCCAGTTCATCAGTGAAGTTTCTTTACAAAGATAAATGAAGAAGTTATGTTTACCTAATTATTCAGTACAACTATGTCATTGACACAATGATGAACAAGTCACAATAATATTCGCAGTGTTTGTTTTATTGGTTTATTTTTGTTGATATATTTACCTTTTTTAGATAATAATGATATTGTTTGATGACCTTTAAAAAAAAACAAAGTAGTGCTTAAGTCCTGGAATTTCATTTCACAGTATCTGTACTACGAACCCTGACTGACTTAAGCTGGACTATGATGCTATTTTCTTTTAGACACAATTATTTTTTATTTTTTATTTATTGTAAAAAGTGCTTTATAAATAAAGCTAACGAGTGTTGTGCCCGCAGTGTCTGAAGGGGGCGTCTCGTCCTCCAGGCCTCAGGAGCCGCTCTCCATCCTCCCGCCGGACCAGCGGCCGCCAGAACCTCCAGAACCGCCTCCCTGCGCAGACCTGGACTACCGGCAGGCCCCCGAGCCCCAGCCGGGCCCCCCCGACGCCCCCGGCCCGCGGACTTCAGCCGGCCCCCGCCTCCGTTCCCTCACGCCAGCTACCTCGGTCACATGATGCCCCCCCGCCCGCCCCTCGGCCCCGACACCGGGGTGTTCAGCGGAGACAAGGACCATCGCTTCGAGTACAATCACCACGTGGTCGGCCCCGGGCCCCCGGCTCCCCCGGGCCAAGCCTGGACTTCCCCGTCCCAATCCGGGGCGCTTCCGCTCGGGTTCGTTCCTCACGTGAACACTTCTCTTCGGGGCAGAGGACTCCCGTTTTAAACCGGGATTAATAAACTAAACGATGACTGCGCGTCAGACTCTAAAAGACAGCCCTCAAAACCAGCACTAAACGCTCTCGATCGGGAGTTCTCTGAATAATTCGGGGGTTCTACAACTGGAGGGATGAACTGTTTGGGATGGGATGGGAATTTTTTTGCATTTCCCACTCGTACCGTTTCATAGAGCTGTTTTTGTTTTTCTCTCCGATTGATTTTTTTTTTGTAATCTATTCTCTACTGCTGTCTTTTAAATTAAAATTGTACCTTTTTTTTTTCTGTGAGTGCATTTACCGTGCCGGGGTAAGTGTTTTTATGACCTGTACCTTAGCGTCTCCTTTAATTGCGTAAGGACAGACTAGTATTACAACGTTTTGCACTGCTGAATAAAGTATGTGGGAACGAGCGTGGCGTAATGTGCTGTATCTGCACATGTAAATGACCAGTAATGTAATTCAATTTCTTTTATTTTTTCTTAAGTCAGTTTTCTTTTTCCCCTTCCTAATGATTCAACGATTATGAGCTCTGTCGCAAGGTTAAAATCACTGGAGGGCCTTAGAAAGACTCCAGAATGACTGGTAGCACTTGTGTGTGATTGGCCTCGATTGAACTGGTGTATCTACTGAACGAGTGAACGGATCAAAGCTGTGTTTTTCACCGGTTCCCCACCAGCTCTTGTCTATAGCCATTGTAAAATTGAAAGAGACATTTAAATGATTTTCAAGGAGATTAGCAACGATGTCTTTTTTTTGTATGAAGATGTTTTTCCCCCCCTTTGGCAAATGTTTATTAAAGAAATGCCAACATGTTCTGGTATTTTTAATTGTTTGTGTACTTTTTGCACATGTACGTACACCGCCTGCCTTTATAGGAAGTGTACATGCATCAAAAACATCAGCAATGAAGTGAAGCTGACATATTAAAAGAACATGAATGTGAAAACAGTTAATGGAAGGAGACTGTAAGTTTAGTTTTCCAGTACTTGTTGGTATAGTGAATATGAGCACAATTGAGACAGTGTGACATTAAATATTATACATGAAGTGTGTTTTATTGCCTAAACACAGATGATGAGCTTCCTATATTTTTATCAAGTTGTACTGGACAAAATATTAATGTAAATATTTCCTGCTTATTGTTCATAGAACGATTATGTGGTTTGTAATGCCTCTTTTAGCCAACAGGGGGCGGCACAAATAAAGTTCCACAACTAGGGTTTATATATTGACTGGTTAGTTACGATATGTCTAAATAATTCTTATTTACATTCTTCACTCTGCACTTGTTTTATTCGATTTGCTATTGAAGATGATCACTGTCATTATTCGGTTATTAATGTACTTTTAGCCCGTGACTAAAGCGGACACAAGCATTATTATTATCATTACGTGTTACCTGTAACTTTTCTCAACGCTGGACACGGTGGACCAGTCAGTCATAGATATTTATACGTAGATGTCTCATCCTGATACGTAGACGTGCCCGCCATCTTGCAACGGTCGACTTGTCACTCAGAAGAATCAATGATGCCACATAATGACGCACCTTCTGGTTGTGAAGCCGCCAAAATTTTAATTACCTAAGAAATGTGATAACCTTTTACAGGTGAGAATGTGCTGGTTTGTATTTTAACTGTATTAACTCAATATTACATTTGTTACTTTGGTAATTGTAATGTTTTTGCCTTTACTATGGTAACTTTGTAATGTCAGCTGACGCCTTCGTCTTGTTGTATTGTGTTAGTTTAGCAAAATCATCTGCTGAAGTCTGTTTAATATATAGATATTCTTTTCATACAAGAGTCTAACTACGTTTGCAGACTCGGTTAACTCGCTGTCGAATGTTCACTGACCGCTCCAATATGGCGGACGGCTTGCGTTTAAAACGGAAACTAATGATCAATCTATGTGTATATTACTATGCTCAGAGTATCACAATCGCTGGCAAGTTTTTTTAAAGCGTTTTTTTTTTTAGAGATTCCTGGTTAAAATTTCCACATGTTAGACAAATATCTTTTGTAGTTTATTACAAATACCCGCTGCGAGACCAAAAATGTATTAAGTAGGATTCATCTTTCTGAGCCGTCAAACGCATCACAACAACATTTGCAGGCGGACGGTTATTACGTCGAGATTTTTTTTAAAATGGCTGAGAACGGGATCATACAGAAAAATAAACATACAGCACATAATATAAACAACAATAAAAGAAGCCAAACACTAAAAATAATTAAAACAAAATAAATAATGACGTCGAGCTCTGTTACCCGGAAGTAAACGCCATTGTCATCATCAGGTGACAGCAGCACATACAGGGGTTGAGCTGCAACAAACAGTCTTTTATTTATTATTGTTAGTCATTCATGTGTAAAAAGCTTATTTAATACACCATGGCGCAAAAAATCAATGAAGCTCACGAACACATCGCCAAGGCTGAAAAATAGTAAGTAATGCCCTTCGCGAAATGCTTGAATATTTACTATAGTGGTTTTAAATGAACATTACGTCTCATTTTTCTGTAAACTGATGGTTAAAGTCTCTACATACAAATGTAAAATGATACATGATATGTTAGTATGTAGAAATGCCTTAAATGTCACAGCTATAGCCCTTGTTTTCATGTTTGACTTGCTTTAGTCAGTGAAGTTAAATAAAGAATGTAATGAAAGATATCTGATCGTTTATTCTGATTAAATTCAGTTTAAAGACGAGCTTTATGAAGTGGAAGCCCGATTATGACAGTGCTGCATCAGAATATTCCAAAGCAGGTGATATTACACACACAAACACGAGGACTGATGACCTCAGGTGATGATGAAGGTGATGATGATGATGATGATGATGATCTTTCTCTCCAGCTGTTGCCTTCAAAAATGCCAAACAACTGGAACAGGCGAAAGAGGCGTATTTACAGGAGGCCGAGGCTCACACCAACCACAGATCGTATCCTTCTGATCGTTGATGCTGCTGTTATATTGATTTTTATATTGATATGCTGATATATTGATTTATTAGCCTGTCAAACATCACCCAGCAGTATTTAAATCCTTGACTCATCGTTCAGGCTTTTTCACGCTGCCAAGTGAGTACATTCCTCATGATTACAGACATTGTTGTTTTAAAGCTGCAGTCCGTAACTTTTTTTTGGGTTAAAAATTATCCAAAATTAATTTTTGAGCAAAGATAACCAGCCAGTGTTCAGAACTCTCTGCTTGCCGTAGCTCGGCTCAAAGCGGTAAGCTTGTAATAATGTTTTTAATTCCACTGGTTCTGGTGCATGTGTTTGCGTCATTACGTCACATCTCTGTACACATAAAGAAGAGTCTCGGCTAGACGGCTACGAGTGTGAGGATGTTGAGCTGGAGATTTATAGCCTTTTCGCACAGCACTTGATATAAGTAAGGGTTAATGCCTTTCGAGGTGTCCATTGTCCGGTATTAATGGACAACGGCGAGGCGAGAACCGTCTGACTCCGCAGAAGTCCATTAATACCTGATAATGGACACCTCGTCGGGCATTAACCCGCTTATTCCATGCTCACTTGCCAAATAACACATTTTTAAAACATTAGTTTATATTTTAATTAGTTTTACAATCGAAATCTAAAGTTTTTACAAACAATATCTTTGATTCCCTGGTTACGCCTGACGGTTTATTTAGCAACCGGAGATATGATATTTATAGTCCGCTCAGCTCATAGAACCCTTCAGTTTATTGACTGCCTGTTGCTATGGTTACTCACAGCTGATGTAGCAGCGCATTTATTTATTAATTTCGAGCGGTAAACAGTCAGTTTCACCAGATCTCCTTTACTAGGTGTCCTCTATCACCTATTTTTAATGGACACCCTGCAGCCAATCAGAATCGAGTATTCACCCAGACCATGGTATAATTAAACATATTAATTTGATGGCGGATCCAGAAAGGTTTAAACGACAGTCACCAACTGGATATTCACCCACTGTAAAATACAAAAGACTTCGGACTTCGGATCGGCTACAGAAAAGAGAGACTGCAACGGCTCATGCGGAAACAAGGATAATATCTGAAGCGCATTAAATGTAGTCACGCAATGCTGATGTTTTTAACATGAACAATTAGAGAACAAAGTATAATTTGCACAGCTTGATGTGATCTGATAAGCGATCGTTAGATTTAATCAGCGTGATTTACGGCAATGCTTTTTCCTCTTAGTTGGTCAGAACAAAAGTGGATGTTACTTGTTCAGGACATTTTCCGGTGATAATTCTTATGTTGGTCATACTTCCCAAAAGTATAATCTGTGATTGTGAATGCCAGTATCCACACCGGCGACTGACAGCCGCACAATATCCTCAAAACAGCGGATTCATCCGCGCAGCTGATAATTCTGCGAATAACTGCAATAGCAGATTTTGAACAGAGATGGCGACAAAGAGGAAAAACTACAGACTGCAGCTTTAAATGTGCTTGTGTATGAATATGAATATGAATATGCTGTTGTTATGATCATGTTTCTGTATGCAGGGCTTTTGAGCAAGCAGGAATGATGCTGAAGGTCAGTGCATTTGCTATTGACTAAATATTTATTCTATTGAAAATGTAATATAATAAAATCAATTAATTTATTTTAAGCTGCCTTTTTGTTTTTTTTTAATATATATATATTGAATTATACATGATATTTTATGATTGAGAAATGCCTTAAATGTCAGTTATAGCCCTTGTTCATATTTTCCACTTGCTTTAGCCATTGCAGTTAACTGATGATATATTCTCATTAAATTCAGTTTATATATATATATATATATGTAGTAGGGGTGGGAGAAAAAAATCGATCCATCGATGCATCGCGATTCTCTCTCCAACGATTCTGGATCGATTCTGAGCTTAGTTTTTAACCAGATGTGCGATGACGTTGAGTTTGCTTTAGAAACACCCGTATTCTGCTTGCTTCCAATCCCTCACACACATACACCACTCAAACCTTCCGTAAAATAATCTTTCACAAAGTTCGGAAAGGTTGAAGCGAATTACAAGGACATTCATTCAAGGACAGGCTTCATTGCACAGGATACGCTGTGAGAGACGCGCGCTTTCTTGATGTTACGCTTGAAGTGTGCTGTCTCGCCCGTCGGTATTTTCCTTACAAATGCTCTACGAAGTCATCATTTATGTGGAATGCAGTGGACTTATATATTTAAAATATGAACCTCACTAACAGAAGGCTGCTTTCAATTTCAAATATGACGCGCACTTTGTTTGTGAGACTGCTCGCGCATGCGGCTGTGCGACTCCGTGTAGTGGTTTAAAGGTGCCTTATGTCAAAAAATCAATTAATACTCCACATATTCCATACCAGAAATAAGTATACCTCCAGAAAGTTGGCCTACTCTAGTCTGTTTTTTAGTTTTTTTAGGTTGTTAATCTTCTAAAACCGTCAAATAGTCCGCTTTGTCCCGCCAAAGCCTATTTTGATCGGTGAGGGATGTAGACTAGAATGACTGCTGCCGCTGCGCTTGACAGGGCGCGTTACGAGCGAGAAGAGGAAGAAGGAGAGAGAGAGAGAGAAGAGAGAGAGAGAGAGAGAGAGAGAGAGAGAGGAGAGAGAGAGAGAGAGAAGAGAAGAAGAGAAGAGACAGAGACAGAGAGGAGAGAGAGAGAAGAGAGAGAGAGAGAGAGAGAGAGAGAGAGAGAGAGAGAGAGAGAGAGAGAGAGAGAGAGAGGAGCCGGCCGCGCGCACTCTCACGTCTTCAAACAACACGAGGGGGTCCTGCTCTCTCTCCCTCGCGCATATTAATCAAATCAATTGACACGATAGTAAGACCGCAATTTCCCTAGCATTGGAGATTTTTAAGATTAAAAAGATACAAGCAGTGCGAGTTATTCGTGTGTTGCAGTTTGGCTGGTGGTTATGTATGTTGCCCGCATACCGCCTCTCATGGCCGAAACTGGTATTACAACACCTATCGGGCCGGGGCTAGTAATGCTAATTTAGGTTGATATCTCTGCAACACTATAACTTTTCATTTTTTTAATGACATCATCGCCCTTATTTCTTCTCATTCTTTTGATGCGTGTAGCTCATTTTTTGGATATTTTTACCTCAATTATTACACATGGCACCTTTAATGTACTTGTGCAAAATTAACGTAAACACAGCCAGTTATGTCTTAAGGGATTAAACGGACAGGACACACCGCATTACTTCTTTTATTTCAAAAGAGATGCGTGCGTGAATGCAGCTTAATAGATCTCCCGCAGTCTATGATGTCATAGTAAAAAACAACAGTAAAGATGAAGAAAAATCACTCACAGTTCTTGAATGGAAAACGTTCAGATAATCTATAGGCTACTGAAAGCACTTTTTGTTTGTTGTTTGTTATATTTTTCTATGCTCCTCTTTATTATTTGTTATATTAGTTTAAAATTCTTAACATACAACTGTATTAATAAAAAATATATATTTTTTAAAAGTACTTAATTACTTATGTAAACTAATGAATTAATAAGGGGGGGGGGGGGTGGGTAGATAAAGAATCGTTCTGGAATCGGATCGTGACTCCCAGAATCGGAATCGGATCGTGAGGTGACCAAAGATTCCCACCCCTAATATGTAGGGCACAACAGGGCTAAAGGTGCCGCTAGATTTGTGTATGTCACAGTTTACTTTATTTTGCTCTCCTCACTTACATAAATGAACTATACTGTCCTGCACACACTAGTAAACAAATATCAAAAATTATATCTGGTGTCTGAATCATTTTTGTTTTGACTGTACGACAGAATTGTAATTTTTGGCTGAACTGTCTATTAAAGTGTGTGTGTGTGTGTGTGTGTGTGTGTGTGTGTGTGTGTGTGTGTGTGTGTGTGTAGGACATGCAGAGATTACCTGAAGCGATCGAGTTCATCGAGAAGGCCAGCATGATGTACGTGGAGAACGGCACTCCTGACACCGCTGCCATGGCCCTGGACCGAGCGGGGAAGTGTGTGTTCACACTCTCACATCTACACACACACACACACACACACACACACACACACACACACTCTCGTGCTCTACCCCAGTGCAGGAGTTGCTCTGACTCTGAATCTGCTGTTCTCAGGTTGATCGAGCCTCTGGATCTGGCTAAAGCCGTTCACCTGTACCAGCAGGCGGCGGGAGTGTTCGAGGTCAGGTGACCTAACACACACTTCCTCACACACACTTCCTCACACACGACTGCTAACTGACACGTGTGTCGTGTGTGTTCTAGAACGAGGAGCGGCTGAGACAAGCGGTGGAGCTCATCGGCAAAGCATCTCGACTTCTGGTTAGACAACAGAAGTAAGATCTCCGTTATTAAAGCATTAACATGAACTAACAAAGATGAATATATCTTTACAGAGTTTATTATTTATGTTCAAGTTACATAAACATTCATCTTCATCACTGATATCAACTCATACAACTCAAATGTTTTATTAAACTAAGGTTAATACATGCTGTAGAAGTTTGATAACTGAATAAGTAAATGTTAACTTAAGTTTTGTGGTTATATTAGGGATGGGCCAAAACATTTAAATAAATTGTAATCAATTAATTAATCAAACTTATTAATCAACACTCATGTTGTAAACTAAACATTTAAATTGCATAAGGCAGTTTTTATATAAACTTTTTAATAACAGAAAGGTTTCTTCTCCAGTGTCTTGGTGAAATATAAAGATTTAAAGGTGCAGTGTGTAAGTTTTAGCAGCATCTAGTGGTGAGTTTGTGAATCGCAGCCAACAGAAGTTACGCTGGCCGACAGGAAGTGATGTCATCGTCTGAGACAGCAGAGAGCAGCCAGTTCAGCTATAAGGGTTTCTTTACAAAGATAATTTAAGAAATGATATTTAAATTATTCAGTAAAATGATATGTTATTGTGAATATTATTGATTCATCATTGTGTCAGTGTTTTATTCTCTGACTTTAGCAGCTTCAGGAAGTACAAGGTTTGTCCGTTCAGGGCCACCGTAGAAACATGTCGATGTTAGGAGATCCGCGGTGTGTGTAAATAGAAATGCCTCATTTATAAAGTAATTAAACATAACGGTTGATTGTCTAAGGTCTTTATACACCACTGAAAACATAGTTATGTTTCTGATATTGCACTTCTGTCAACAGATCCTCCTAAATATCACACAATGCACCTTTAAAACGGCAATAAACTGTAACATTTATTGAATAATGAAAATAGTGGTTTCGGTCAATTTTTCGGTGCATTATTTTTTTGCTTTGCTGTTTAGGATTGTGTAGTGTATTATTTTCCTACAATGTTAATGATGCTGATTGCAGGTTTGATGAAGCTGCGGTGTCGCTGCAGAAGGAGAAGAACATGTATAAAGAAATAGAGAATTATCCAACGTGTTTTAAGGTGCGTCAGTGTTCTCATATTTCATATATAAAGTTTATTATTATATAATAATATAGCGCTGAGCTCGGCAGAAACACATGCCAGTGTTTCCCTACCATTGTTTTTTTTGAGGGGGGGCTTTATTTTGTAAGGAATAATCACAATTTTAGTTTTAACAATTTTCTTCCATGTTTTATTTTTAACAGTACAGCTCATTGTGCGGACATAATGTTTGTTTGATTTCATATGATTCAAATAAATGACATTCATGTTTTGTCTTCATTTGATTACCAGAAAAAACTCAAAACTGAAATTTTCATAGAATTTTTAAAAAAAAAATGTTTAATAAAAATAATTGTATACGTTTTATGGGTTCAATTAATTAGACATGCTTTTTGATTACTAAAGATGTTCCACCACGTGTGTGTTACGCTCCGCAACACTAGGGCAAACACTGTGTGTGTGTGTGTGTGTGTGTGTGTGTGTGACAGAAAACCGTGGCACAGGTGCTGGTGCACCTCCACCGCGCGGACTATGTGGCGGCGGACCGCTGTGTGCGCGAGAGCTACAGTATCCCAGGGTTCAGTGGGAGCGAAGACTGCATCGCCATGGAGCAACTCCTGCAGGGTTACGACGAGCAAGATGAAGATCAGGTGACCCGAGTGTGTACCTCACCACTGCTCAGATACATGGACAACGACGTGAGTCTCACACCCCACATCTGTGTGTGTGTGTGTGTGTGTGTGTGTGTGTGTGTGTGTGTGTGTTTGTGTGTGCCTCACCACTGCTCAGATACATGGACAACGACGTGAGTCTCTCACTCCACATCTGTGTGTGTGGTGTGTGTGTGTGTGTGTGTGTGTGTGCCTCACCACTGCTCAGATACATGGACAACGACGTGAGTCTCACACCCCACATCTGTGTGTGTGTTGTGTGTGTGTGTGTGTGTGTGTGCCTCACCACTGCTCAGATACATGGACAACGACGTGAGTCTCACACCCCACATCTGTGTGTGTGTGTGTGTGTGTGTGTGTGTGTGTGTGTGTGTGTGTGTGTGTGCCTCACCACTGCTCAGATACATGGACAACGACGTGAGTCTCTCACTCCACATCTGTGTGTGTGTGTGTGTGTGTGTGTGTGTGTGTGTGTGCCTCACCACTGCTCAGATACATGGACAACGACGTGAGTCTCACACCCCACATCTGTGTGTGTGTGTGTGTGTGTGTGTACCTCACCACTGCTCAGATACATGGACAACGACGTGAGTCTCACACCCCACATCGTGTGTGTGTTGTGTGTGTGTGTGTGTGTGGGGTGTGTGTGCTAACGTCATGTGTGTGTGTGTGTGTGTGTGCTCACCACTGCCAGATACGAAGTGTGTGTGTGTGTGTGTGTGTGTGTGTCCTGTCAGATCATGGAAACGACGTGAGTCTCGACCACATCTGTGTGTGGTTGTGTTGGTGGGGTGTTGTGGTGTGTGTGTGTGTGTGTGTTGTGTGTCCTCACCACTGCTCAGATACATGGACAACGACGTGAGTCTCACACCCACATCTGTGTGGTGTGTGTGTGTGTGTACCTCACCACTGCTCAGATACATGGACAACGACGTGAGTCTCACACCCCACATCTGTGTGTGTGTGTGTGTGTGTGTGGTGTGTGTACCTCACCACTGCTCAGATACATGGACAACGACGTGAGTCTCACACCCCACATCTGTGTGTGTGTGTGTGTGTGTGTGTGTGGTGTGTGTGTGTCTGTGTGTGTGTGTGTACCTCACCACTGCTCAGATACATGGACAACGACGTGAGTCTCACACCCCACATCTGTGTGTGTGTGTGTGTGTGTGTGTGTGTGTCTGTGTGTGTGTGTGTACCTCACCACTGCTCAGATACATGGACAACGACACGAGTCTCACACTCCACATCTGTGTGTGTGTGTTAAACTTTATTATTATTATTAATAATCATATTATGTCTTGTATGTTATCTGTCTGTCAGAGCAAAATTCCCTTTAGTTAGCTAGTTCAGGGTCAGTGTGTCTAATCTTCACTGACTCTTATTTGTTTGATTCACACTTCCAGGATTGTGGCAGGTATGAAATCAACAAAACATCTGCGTATTATAGTAATGTAGAGAAATGCCTTGTCCAGACACACACACACTTGTGTTCTTGCCACATATTTCCTCTATTTGGCCCAAGTGTTCAAGTAGGCGTAAATACTGCAAGTGTGATTGTAAACACGTGGGATTTTTTGCAAGACTATAAGTGACCATTAAGCAGAGTTTACTTTTATTTGTTATATTTTCAATACTTTGTATTTTAAATAAACTTAAATTAGTCTCTATGTAACTAACAAAAGACACACATTTAAAATTGTGGTGCTTCTAATTAAGTGATAAAAACATGTTGTACAAAATAGGCTTACACACACACACACACACACACACACACACATTTTGCAACAAAATGTACAACACTTTTTTTTTTTTTACTACCAAATTATATGCATATAATTAATTTAAACAGTGGAATGTTTTCCTTGACATCTCGTGATTTCGGGGCACGCGAGTCCCCGAACAGAATGCATGATGGGATACGCTTAGCTCTGAAGCGGTATTGGAGATAGTGTGTATTATTAGGGCACAGACAGTCTTGCACACTTACTCTGTTGTGTGTGTGTGCGCTATCAAGTGGCCAAGAACACAAGTGTGTGTGTGTTTGGACGAGGCAGACGACCCTTCTGTGTTTTATTCCCCTCCTAATGTTAGTTAAGGTCATATTTGTTGTCTACTGTATCTTTAAAACATGTGAATGACCTCTTTAACACCCTGGTGTGTGTGTCAGTCACGGTCCGGGTCGAGTATAGCAGGTGTTGCAGACTCGTATGACCATGAGTTCATGATTTCACAGTGATATAGCGCTGCACGATTAATCGCAATTAAATTGATGTTGAGATGACGAAGACTGTGATTATTAGTGATGTGCAGCTCGTCAGTGAAGCACGGCTCAGTAAACGCCGCTCACTCTGAAACCACTGAGTGTGAGTCTCTTATAACGTCCGTTTGAAAAAGCATCTTTCCAGACATGAGAAGCATTTATGAACCTCTTGTCCAACAGAAGAACATTTAATTACACGCTTTTACTCCAAACTCACTTCATTACAGCAGTTGAGCTCTTATGCTGCGTTCACACCGGACGCGAATAGCGCGTCAGGCGCGAGTGATTTCAATGTTAAGTCAATGCAAAGACGCGTTATGCACTAAAAAATTCCTGTGGCGCGAATGAGGCGTAGAGCGCGGCGCGGTAGACGCGGATACCCCTCATTCGCGCGCCAAGTTCGCGCAAATTGAGCGTCTGGTACGATAAGTGCGAATGGTGCATTTTGTGCATTCACGCGTTTGACGCAAATTCACACTGGCAGTTGAAATCAGCTCCGTAATACACAATACGCCCCCAGCGGCCGTCGTACTACACCGTGAAAAGCGTCGGAAGCGAGTAGAACAAAAATGGCGGAGAGGTTAGAAAGGTTGATTCTGTCAGAATGTACAATTCTGTATGATCTCTCTGATGAGGGTTATAGAGACATAAATAGGAAGGCTGCTGCGTGGAGGAAAGTTGCTCAGGACGTTGACATGTCAGGTCGGCTATGAATGTGAATATAGCCTACATTTTAATTGTATTAACTGCCCTAATAACGTTATAAAATCATGAAAATAAAAAAAACGACATGACAACTTATCATTATAAAATCATTATTTATTGTATTAAAAGTTAAAGGGGTCATATAATGGTACTTGCACTTTTACAAGTTGATTGTACTGAAATGTGTGTTGGCAGTGTCTGTACACAGCCATCATATAATGATAAAAATCCATCCAGTGATTTTGTTTTAATCTCCTTATATGTTTTCCCCTGCCTCAAATCAAGCCGTTCGAGCCTGTGACGTCACAAGCTCGCACGCCCCTCCCACGACTGTTGATTGACAGCAGCGTTTCAACACAGACCCGCCCTCGCTCGTGAGTGAGCTGTCAATCATAGTTCGTCATTGTTGATACACTGGAGCAGAATGGCGGCGCCGTCTAAGCGATTGTGGTGTTCTGTTCTTGGGTGTAATAAGGAACACAGCAGTCATTTTAATGTTCCTAAATCCGAACCGCTGAAGACGCAGTGGCTGAGTTTTGTTTATGAAGGAAATATTCACGACGAGCAACGTCAATGCGCTCATGTTTGCGCAAATCATTTCTCACCAGACTGCTTTATAAACGAGGCGAGGGTCAATATAAATCAGGTTTAGCTAAGAAGCTGCTACTGAAAAAGGAATTGGTACCAGCTATTCGTGTTCCTGCTGGACCTCCAGAAGAAGTGAGTGTAACGTTTTATTTATTAACCTTTATATGAATCTTTGCAAATCCCTTGCACGCTTCACGATGAATGTGGCTAATGTTTACACTCAGGGTGCATTACGGCATGTGTTCTATGTAACCTTACGACGTTCTCAATACAATGCATAATCCCACGATTATAATGAAAAACGCGTTAGAGGTGTTGTGTTATTAAAAACTGTGTAAGTTACGCAGTTACAGTTAACGTAACAGGAATATTAACAGGAATATCAATGCAGTTACAAAACTATAGATGTACTTAAAAGTTTTCTTAAAACATAAAATATTTTCGTACTGCACTAAACATAAACATACAGCAAATTCTTAGGTATCCTTCAACTACTGCTAGAATCATTACTGACATGACCTCACGTCAGTTTCAGTCACGATAGTTGTACCTAACACTGAGATAATGTCACGCATCACTGACAAGCCTACATTTACAAAAAAAAAAAAAAAAAAGTTTTTCAACATAAATCTGTCAACGAACTAACCTATAACTTACATTAGTAACGTTAAACACATAGCGTTTGTATCTCACAACTCTAACGTTACCCTGCCAGTACATACAAAAATAGATCAAAGTGACATTGTTAACCAACCATTTAGAAACGTCCTGTTCGAGCCTTAATTGTTGAACTTCTTCGGGGCCGTCATCTTGTTTCGGGTCCGACTCCGGTTCAAACTGATACGGTTGCACAGATGTGTCCTCAGAGAGAATCCCGCTGCCATAATAAACCCTCAACTGTTGTCAAGTTAACACTCCACGTGCGATGTGTCAAAGCGCCCACAGAACAGAGGGGCGGAGTCAGCGAAGCTCATTATCATTTAAAGGCATATGCACTTAAACGGAGTGCTGAACACAGAGCTGTTTTTGAGCAGGTAAAATGAGTGTTTTCTTAAAAAACTAATGAGAATTTTTAATAAAAGTATATTACAAACTTTTCATTTAGACCCTAAAGATTCATATTAACTTGTACAAAAATGGCATTATATGACCCCTTTAAGAATTCAGGTTTGTTTATCAGTACCATAGCAACGCTTAACTTCCGCTGGAATTGCGGATAGGAACCGTCCGTAGCTTTTCGCAAGAGTTCAATTTTTTTGACCAATGGACACGATTTTCTTCGCACCGCACTCGTTCGGACCCGTTTCGGACCCATTCGCATGCGGTCTGCGAATCTCCATAGGAAATGAATGACTTCCGGTCGTTTCGGTGCCGTATCGGAGCTGATTTCAACTGCCAGTGTGAAGGTGGCGTGAGTAGAAAAATCTGAACTTCTGCGTCAATTCGCGCCACGTTAACCAATCAGGAGCCTAGCTGCTGTCACGTGGTGAAGTATCTGGATGCTTCAATAAATTATTTTGTAATATGACGGTGGTTCTAATGTAGTTTTCTGACAGCGGCCGTCATCACGGTGCAGCTCCTGGAGCGAGCAAATGGTGAAACTCGCCACACTGGGTTCGCCTTCGAGTCTGGTGGACACAAATACGGAGACGATTTCTACCCCTACGCCACCGTTCTGCTCTCGTATTCAGAATATATGCTATTCAGAGCAAATACAGAGCGTGACTCTCTCGATGAATGCTCGATCAACATAAAAAAGATGGTCGCCAATGGGTTTCGATTCTGACAATTTCGCTCTTGACGCGCGAATGGATTCAAAGTGGTCAAGCGTATAACTAGATGCTGTAGGCGTGAATTTGACGCACTATTCGCGTCCGGTGTGAACGCAGCATTACACAGAAGATTGAATAGCTTTGATTGATTAAACATGCTAATAAACACACGACTGCCTTATTCTGTTTATTCAGCTTCAGTGATGGAGATTTCCTGGAATGATGTTCGTTATCTTACTTCTGCGGCGGGGCATATGTGGCGTGTGTGTGAGACGCACACAGTTGCCCTCTGGTGTTCAACTGGATATGTGGTGTGTGTGTGTGTGTGTGTGTGTGTGTGTGTGTGTGTGTTGTCCTCTGGTGTACAGTTGTGTGTGTGACGCCCTCTGGTGTTCAGATGGATGTGTGTGTGTGTATATATAAGAAATACCCTCTGGTGTTCAGTTGTGTGTGTGTAAGAAATGCCCTCTAATGTTCAGTTGTGTGGTGTGTGACGCCCTCTGGTGTTCAGATGGAGCATTTTCAGCCACTGCACTGATAAACTGCCCATAAAATAATCAATGTGATTAATTGTGCATCTCTGATAATTACGCAGTGATGTGTCTCCACACTTATGTGTGTGTCTTCACGCTGATGTGTGTGTCTCCACGCTGATGTGTGTGTCTCCATGCTGATGTGTGTGTGTTCTCACCTCTCCTACAGTACGCCAAGCTCGCCCTCAGCCTGCAGGTTCCCGGAGGAGGGAAGAAGAAGAAGCCGGCCGCTAGCGCTAGCGGAGACGCTGGAGCCGCGCAGCCGCAGGAAGACGAGGACGAGTACGCTGGAGGACTGTGTTGAACACACACTTCTGCTGCCAGAACACACACTTCTGCTGCCTGACAGCGCATGCATGACCATCTCTCTATTATATTCCTGTACATTTGTGTTTTAAGATGCGTTCAGAAAAGCTACTCGTGTGAAGCCTCTCAGCAACTCCTCAAGCATGTGTGTTATTCAGGTTTGCCTTCGAACTTAGCTTTGGGTTTGCCTGAACTCTTTAAACTTTAAAATGAATGTTATATTGTAAAGCCAAACCCAAACCTGAGGAAACAGCCTTTACTGTAAACTGAGTGAATCTGATGTTTCAGGCTTATTCAAAACTGCATCATGGGTAGTGCTGGACTACGGCAGCTCATTGTGTTTAATCACACATTATCATATGAATATTGAATAACAGTGCCTGCCTTACAAAAAAAACATTAATTATTTGTATATGAAGTGTTACCAGAACATTAAAGAGGATGCATGAAAGCCTTAAGATCTGAATATACGAAACTTTATCTTAGTTTTTGTTTTAGTTGGAATTGCGGGGAACAATTTCTGCTATTAATGAGGATCTAAATTATGTTTCCATGGTTTCAGAATACCAATGAATAAATAAAAATGATTGTTTTTGCATATTTAAGATGCTTTTACAGTGAATACATGGTGAAAATGCAAGAAAACACACAGGCAAACATGTTTCCAGACTGTGTTTTATATCATCCTGATCCACAATCACAGTGAAGTAAAGCTCCTGTTCCTGAGGGCGCTCGAGCCGGGACCCCCAGCAGTCTCCTCTGAAGAAAAAGTGCCTAGTGTCTTTCAATCTGTCTTTGTTCAAGTTTACAGTCAGCCACCAGGACAGTGTATTGCACAGTGCACGATTATCAAGACTCCGAACAGACAGGGGGCGCTAGAGCGCATGAAAACCTCCATCCTGATCACATGTTTCTCAATGTCTAGATCTCAAGCAGGACTCCGCTGTTACACCTGTGCGTCACGTTGTTGTACGCGACCTCACATTGTTTGGGCGAGGTCGTCGGCGACTCATTTGGTCTTCTCGCGGGTCCACTTGATCATGGTCTCGGGCGAGCGGTAGAGGAAGATGAGTTTGGCGTACAGGTCTTCCTCCAGCTCCAGCTCGCCCGTCTCTCGCACCAGGAAGATGTCGGTGCAGAGTTTGAGGATTCGGTCCACACACGGCAGCTCTTCGAACATGATGGAGTGAGAGATACCACTGAAGAACTCCCGAACGAACTTCCCGATCACCAGCACCACTGATGCGTACAGGCCCATGATGCTGCGGGACACAACATGCTTACTGACACCGGTGCCATTTACACACCACACACCTCTCAGTTAACACAGTAATAATGGACTTCAATGGGACCCAAACGGTTCAAGGTCCAAATGACAGTTTCAGTGCAGCTTCAAAGGGCTTTAAACGACACCAGACGATGAATAAGGGTCTTATCTAGCCAAACCATCGCTCATTTCAAAAATAAATAAAAAAGTTTAAGTTTTATAAGCACAATTGCTCGCCTTGCTCTGTTCTGTGATGCGCGTTCATGTGACGTCACGTAATACGCAATTATGTTGAAAAGGTCACGAACGTGCATCACAGAACAGCAAGGCGAGCATTTGTGCTTATAAAACTTAAACTTTTTTATTTATTTTTGAAATGAGCGATGGTTTGGCTAGATAAGACCCTTATTCATCGTCTGGTGTCGTTTCTTTCGTGAAGAAAGAAAGACATGGACATCTTGGATGACATGGGGGTAAATTATCAGCAAAAGTTTTTTTAAAAGTGAACTAATCTTTTAACACACTATTTTTGTCAATCTTGTAAAATTCACAATTTAACCATGAAATAACAGCAAAAAGTGCAGTATTAGTTGTTAACAAGCTTTTGAGATAATTCTGCAATCATGGATCAGATAACAAAGAAAATTTTGCTTTTTTTTTTTGCAATCCTACATAATTCGGCATTTAACTGCAAAATAATTGCAAAAAGTGCAGTACTAATAGTTAACTGATCGTTGAGCAAAATAGACAAATTATGATTTTTTTAAATGATTCTGCATAATTTGCAATTTAACCACAAAATAATCACTAAAAATGCTGAATGACAGTTATTTATACATTACATGTACATTAGTGAAATAATTCTGCGTTTGTGGAAAAAAAGCACCATTTTGCTCAACAATCCTACATAATTTGCAATTTAGTTAAAAATAGTTATTTAGTTATAAATTCCACAAAGTGCAGTACTAAAGGCCATTGCACACTAAGTCATTTTCGTATGCGTTTTTTGTATTCGTGATTCGGTGGCTCTGAATTGTCAAAACACCATTCAAACTGCTCGCTACGGATGCAAAAAACGAAAATTTCGGATGCGAATTTTGGACACGGTGTGCAAAGGCCTTAACAGTTATTTACACATTAGTGAGATAATAATGCGATTGTTTAACAAAATGCCAAATTTTTTAATCTGCTATTAAAAGAATCAATAAAAAGTCAAGTCAAGTCATCCTCATTTATATAGCGCTTTTAACAATGTAGATTGTTTCAAAGCAGCTTTACAGAGACAAACATAATTTAAGGTAACAAAGAATGGTTTGGTTTTATAGCGGTTCTTGAATATGTTGTTTCCAGCTAAAGTTAGTTTTGATTGATTCACTTCCGTCGAAATGATCATTTGTTATTAAATTAGGGACCGCTACGACTGCGCCGTTCTCTCTAAATAGACTTTAAAAGTGCAGTATGACAGTTAAAAAAACTGTTTTCTGCATCCATTTATTTATTTTTTGTTTGTTTTCAGAAATGTATTGAGGTATAATCTGGTCTCCTAATTAAACGAAAATCACAAATATTCTGCAAAACTGTAAATTACTATGGAAGCTTGTTTCTGCTGAAGAATACATAAAACGTAATTCTGACTTTTTCCTCAAAATTTTAAATAAAGTTTATATCCCTTGCAATTTTGAGAAAAAGTCAGAATTGTGAAATAAAATTACCTTTTAGATTTTTTAATTCCGTGTCAGAAACAAGCTTCCATAAATTACAGCCACAAAATTTGTCGTTTTTGATCACAAAAATCTCTTCTTTTTTTGAAATCCTGCAGTTGCACGAACTACTCAGTAAAGATGCTCTAGCGATCAACTAGCGATCAGTCAGAATCAAATTAGACCAATCCACTTTTTTATGTAACTGACTAAAAGTTATGACCAGAATAAACCTTGTAAGACTATATTCTGCTGGGTCTAGTGAATGACACTCGACTAGCATCCGAACCCTTCCCGAGGCGTTCCCGCGACTCACCCGTATCCCGCCAGAAAGCCCAGGCTGGGAGGACTGACTTTATCACTGAAGACGTAGAGCTGCAGTCCTGCCTCGCTCTTCTTCTCCGGCTTGAGCTCGGATCGCATCTGGATCTTCCCTGTGGACGGCTGGTCCACGATCCACCACTCCTGAATGTGTTCGCTGGCGTTACGAGACCTCTCCAGGTCCAGCAGAATGCTCTTATAACCATCAGCTGTGGAGAGATCCAGCACAAAGTATGAGTATCAGTCACAGGTGCGAGTATGAGTATCAGTCACAGGTGCGAGTATGAGTATCAGTCACAGGTGCGAGTATGAGTATCAGTCACAGGTGCGAGTATGAGTATCAGTCACAGGTGTGAGTATGAGTATCAGTCACAGGTGCGAGTATGAGTATCAGTCACAGGTGCGAGTATGAGTATCAGTCACAGGTGCGAGTATGAGTATCAGTCACAGGTGCGAGTATGAGTATCAGTCACAGGTGCGAGTACGAGTATCAGTCACAGGTGCGAGTATGAGTATCAGTCACAGGTGCGAGTATGAGTATCAGTCACAGGTGCGAGTATGAGTATCAGTCACAGGTGCGAGTATGAGTATCAGTCACAGGTGCGACTATGAGTATCAGTCACAGGTGCGAGTATGAGTATCAGTCACAGGTGCGAGTATGAGTATCAGTCACAGGTGCGAGTATGAGTATCAGTCACAGGTGCGAGTTAATGAGTATCAGTCACAGGTGCGAGTATGAGTATCAGTCACAGGTGGTTGACGTGAGTATGAGTATCAGTCACAGGTGCGAGTATGAGTATCAGTCACAGGTGCGAGTATGAGTATCAGTCACAGGTGCGAGTATGAGTATCAGTCGAGTATGAGTATCAGTCACAGGTGCGAGTATGAGTATCAGTACAGGAGTATGAGTATCAGTCACAGGTGTGAGTATGAGTATCAGTCACAGGTGTGAGTATGAGTATCAGTCACAGTGCGAGTATGAGTATCAGTCACAGGTGCGAGTATGAGTATCAGTCGAGTATGAGTAATCAGTCACAGGTGCGAGTATGAGTATCAGTCGAGTATGAGTATCAGTCACAGGTGCGAGTATGAGTACATCAGTCGAGTATGAGTATCAGTCACAGGTGTGAGTATGAGTATCAGTCACAGGTGCGAGTATGAGTATCAGTCGAGTATGAGTATCAGTCACAGGTGCGAGTATGAGTATCATCACAGTGTCGAGTATGAGTATCAGTCACAGGTGCGAGTATGAGTATCAGTCACAGGTGCGAGTATGAGTATCAGTCACAGTGAGTATGAGTATCAGTCACAGGTGCGAGTATGAGTATCAGTCACAGGTGCGAGTATGAGTATCAGTCACAGGTGCGAGTATGAGTATCAGTCACAGGTGCGAGTATGAGTATCAGTCACAGGTGTGAGTATGAGTATCAGTCACAGGTGCGAGTATGAGTATCAGTCACAGGTGCGAGTATGAGTATCAGTCACAGTGCGAGTATGAGTATCAGTCACAGGTGCGAGTATGAGTATCAGTCACAGGTGCGAGTATGAGTATCAGTCACAGGTGCGAGTATGAGTATCAGTCACAGGTGCGAGTACGAGTATCAGTCACAGGTGGAGTATGAGTATCAGTCACAGGTGCGAGTATGAGTATCAGTCACAGGTGCGAGTATGAGTATCAGTCGAGTATGAGTATCAGTCGAGTATGAGTATCAGTCACAGGTGCGAGTATGAGTATCAGTCGAGTATGAGTATCAGTCGAGTATGAGTATCAGTCGCAGGTGCGAGTATGAGTATCAGTCACAGGTGCGAGTATGAGTATCAGTCACAGGTGCGAGTATGAGTATCAGTCACAGGTGCAAGTATGAGTCCAGGGTTTGACATTAACACTCGTCAAACGCGGGTTTAAAAAACTCAACTGTGGCGGTAACGCTGTTAAATCACTGGCTAGCTTGGCGTTACTTTATAACTAGTGCTGTCAAATGATTAAAATATTGAAATCACGATTAATCGCATTAATGTCCGTTAACTCGTGATTAATCGCACATTTTTATCTATTCTAAATGTCCCTTGATTTCTTTTTGTCCCATCATTTGTTCTCATTTTAATGCTTTTATAAACATGGAAAAGTGGATCGGCAGTAAGTTTGTTCTTCGCTGTGCTTCTGTCTGAAGTCATCCACTGTCGCCTGGCTTTGATTGGTGGAGAATTAGCATAAGCTGTGTGTGCTTGTCCATCAAGTGGTGTTTCAGACTGGATGCGCTGCGATGATGCTAGCTCAGTTCACAACACAACACACAGATCACTTAGGTCTTGTCAATGGACCCATTTGGCAACTTTTTAAAAGTAAACTTTCCATTTAGAATCTTATTGGCGTCCATTTCGGCATCTCGCGCTCGCCATCCACTCAAAACATAACGTTAACCTACTAGTTTCTGGCTGTCGCGCAAGCCCAAACACGTGAGTGTGAAGTGCCTGTTGTTGTGTTTCCGGTCTAGCTAGATCCGGTGTGGTGTTGTAGTTTATCTAACGTTACTAGTTGTTGCAACAGCATGTGAAAAAAAACGACAAAGTTTGCTAGGCCAAAAAGAACGTTAATCTCGCGATAAAAAAATGTACGCAGTTAAAATGGGTTTGCGCTAACGCCGTTAATAGTCAAGTCACCTTTATTCATAAAGCGCTTTTTACAATACAAATTGTTTCAAAGCAGCTTTACAGAGATAACAGGAAAATTTTGTTGTAATAATATTGTTAAATTCAAAATTAAATGTCCCCAACTAAGCGAGCCAAAAGACAATGTCGCGCGACAAAGTGAATAACGCGTTTAACTGACAGCACTACTTATAACGTTTACTCACTTTGCTGGGAAGTTCGTGTAAGACAAATCTGCGCAGATTTAGAGCAAATACTCATCATGATATATTAAATACAGTGTATTGCACAGAATCTGCTCATATCTGGCTTACTTGAACACACACGTCATGCGCAACAAATAACGGCACGCTTGTTCATTTGCATTGAAGCAATAGCGAAGATTAAACAGAAAACATTGTTATTTTCCAATATCCTATATATTGATCTGTCCACTTAAAACATATTTTTGGTGAAAAGGATGAAAGAGGAAGAGGAATGTTGTTTGAATAAGAAATGAATGTATGAAATCCAAATGTTATTATATATAGCTATATAACATCATGAATGTCATATTCAAACAAAATTCCTCTCTTCCTATTGGCCGGTTCTGAATGGCCGGTAACTTAAACATTAAGTAGCCAAATTGGCCGATGAGTGAAAAAGTTCATTTCAAACCCTGGTGATGTCATGGGCAATATTAATGCAGGGACGTCATCTGATCTCCATTACCTGCGTAAAGCTGATCTATTGGTTTGGCGTTTGAGTCACTCGGTGCTCGAATGAAGCAGGGAAAAACTTTCTCTATGACCCTGTAAACGAGAAAATACACTATGAATATTTAAGCATTAATGTAATAGCTGGGTCAATTATAGCAGTTCTGTGACCGTGGAGAGCGAAGGTTCGTTTCTCACTGGATTTGTCATTTTTAAAGGTTAAAGGAAAAATGCCCTTCACAAAAATGTGAAGTTTTGTGAGAGCCCTAAATCCAAAATGGCTGCCGCCAGCCAAGCTGAGAAAATTAACTTTTTAGTGGTTTTGCCCAGAGTAGTGCTGCATAATACATGGTTTCTGAGACTATTTGGGTCAAGAAATTCATAAATGATGTAGATTTATTGATTTGACCTATTTTTTACTTTTAAATTCAAGATGGCCACCAATTTTGTGAGATTCTCTCACAAAATCTCCCCATATTTTTGTGAGGGGCATTTTTTCTTTAACCGTTATAGATGACAAATCCAGTGAGAAACGAACCTTCGCTCTCCACGGTCACAGAACTGCTATAGATGACCCAGCTATAAGTGTGAAAGTGATGATGTTGAGTCTGTACTTACACAGGTTTATTTCTGGTGCCGTTGAGTAAAGCGATCAGCTCTTGTCTAGTGTTCATGTCCAGATGCGAGACGTGTTTGTCCACTGCAAACTCAGCTTTTGCTCCCAGATTCAGATTCCTGCAGAAGAGAGAAGAATCATGGGATTTAATCAGTCGTTCAAGCTGTGACGTAACACAGTAGTGCACTAGCAAAAATGTTATTTTTGGCGGATTACTGTGTAAATACTATAGAATGCCAGTAATAAATTCATACTTTTATTCATCAAGGACACATTAAATGTATCAAAAGTGACAGTAGAAACATTTATAATGTTACAAAAGATTCTATTTCATTCTGTTCATTAATAAAATAATTGCGTGATATAAAGTCACAATTGCGAGTTATAAAGTCAAAATTGTCTGTTATAATGTCAGAATTCCGTAATAAAAAGTCAGAATTGTGAGATATAAACTCGCAATTATCTTTTGAAATGTTTTCCTGTGGCGGAAACGAGTTTGTATAGTGTATAGATATTAATATCTGCATGTGAGAGTCAGTACCGCTGGATGCTCCAGGACATGGTGACGGGGAACTGGTCCTCTTTGCTCAGGACCTGCATCAGGTTGGTTCTGCTGGGAGGGCTGATGGTCCACAGAGAGTTCGAGCTTCCCTCCAGCTCCGCCACGGTCACGTCCTCCGCTGTGTACGCCTCCAGAAACTGCTGTGCACTCTGGGAAGGGGATCGCACCACACTTCACACACTGTGCAGTGAATATGTAAAGGATCATGTACATCCGGCCAGTTGTTATCTCAGAATAAACCCGACCAGGTGATCAGGACCAGGTGATCATCAGCCTTTTTATTCTGAGATCACACACACACACCTGAAGGGGGTTTATTCTGAGATCACACACACACACACACACACACACACACACACACACACACACACACACACACACACACACACACACACACACACACACACACACACACACACACACACACACACACACACACACACCTGAAGGGGGTTTATTCTGAGATCACACACACACACCTGAAGGGGGTTTTATACTGAGATCACACACACACACACAGGGGTTTATTCTTAGATAACAACCGGCTGGATGTACATTATCCGCTTATTACACGGATACTTATCACATCAGTAAATACAAAATATTGATCCGAGTCGAAATATTCTATTATGCCTTTAAACGCAAAGCTTGCGCGGAGAGAGCAGTTTCAGCGGCGTGATCAAACTAGACGGACATTTAAGAGATACGGTATACAGTCATATCACTTATTACACAGCATTTCAACACATTCATAATTACGGAGATTAGAGATATTGATTTCAGATTAAACTGTTTTAAAATCGTACCTGTTTCTATCTCATAATCCAACAGTGTACAAAACAATAGTCACAAAATGGCCGCCGCTGAGTTTGTATGAAACGAGAGAGAGCGAGTCGTCAAGGATGGCATAATTAAATAACACAAAGTATTGATTTGTCTTAATATTTTTTAATATTTTCTATAATTTTAATATAGTTTTAATATTTTATCAGCTCACAAAACGCAAAATTTCCACAAATAAAAATGTATGCATTTCATTTAAATTCATGCATTTAGAAGAGAGAATTTAAATTTCATGACGACTTTTACTCTTTCACCGCCAGTTGAAAAGCGGCTCCTAGCGAGCGTATAGCGCTGGTGACGTCAGTGACCCGGATGAGCCGGTGTTTCTGTTCTCAGCCGCTGTTATCTGGGAATAACTCACCGCTGGACGGAGCGAGCGGCCAATCAGAATCAAGCATTCCACAGAGCCGTGTAATAAAAATTCTTCAGCAAAAGCGTGACTTACAGGGATGAATTTGTATGATTTTATGAAATTATGGAAGTCTGCCTCCGTGATTTCCTTCAGCTGATTCTGCTGAGCACTCATGGTGAAGATGGGCTGGAATCAGGAGAACACACACAGATTACACACACAGATCACACACGCATATTACACACACAGATCTCACACACAGATTACACACACAGATCACACAAGCAGATCTCACACACACATATTACACACACAGATCATGCATTTTTAAGTGTTTATTTTATTGTACTTTCAATTGTAAATGCATTTGATAGTCAAATCTCCACTTCTGCAGCTTTACACACACCAAACTATACAGTTTCATTTATATCTGTATGCATACCTATATCGTCACTGAAGGGTTTGTTTATATAACGTTCACCTAATTTATATATAAGTATATTCCTAAAAACGCGGGGAAATTTATGTTTTCTGTCTGCTGACAATATTTTCTGATTTATGGAGTGATAAAAATAAATTCAAAATTCTCTCTGTAAAAAACAAACGAAATCAAACAATACATTTTGAGCGTGACTTTATCCAATGTTCAGATTTCTGTTGTGGAAATGTATACAAATATAATTTTGCATACATTTAAAAACATACATGTGCATACGTTTAAAATATATGTATTTTGCATATTTAATTAGATATTGACTCCTTTGCATGTTTAAACAACATTGCATGTAATACAAAACAACTGATCAAATAAATATTAGTTCCCTTTTTTCTCTATTCACATGCCTTAAGTTTAGTTAAAGTTTAGTAAGTTTTGTCATTTTTATTAGTTTTTGTTTTCATGTCTATACAGTTTTTCAGGTTTTGTTGTTATAGCACTTCAACTTTAAATGAAATAAAAATGGAAATGAACACTTCTTTTTTATTTTTAATGATTATTTTACTGAATAATTAGCTAAACATAATTTCTTAAATTATCTTTGTAAAGAAACCTCATTGCTGAACTGGCTACTCTCTGCTGTCTCAGACGACGACATCACTTCCTGTCGGCCAGCGTAACTTCTGTTGGCTGCACTTCACAAACTCACCACTAGACGCCGCTAAAACTTACACACTGCAGCTTTAAGTGACGTGTTGCAGAATGTGTGTTTGAGTTGAGGATGATAACAGGGGTTTGAGTTTGAGTACCTGAAAGCCGCCCAGTGTGATGGTGACGGACACGTCCAGCGGTTTGTTGACGACTCCAGCCACAGATTTGACCAGAGACATGAAGAGCAGAGGAAACCAGACGATACAGATGAGCAGCATCACGATCATCCCCCCCATCCCGTACTTCACCACCTTCTTCTTCTTCTGTCCCCGGGGCTGAGGATACCTCTGAAACACAGTTTATCATCAGCCTGGGGTGTGTTTCCCGAAAGCAGCGTTAGCCAGCTATAGTCATGAGTTCTGTCGTTATCAGCAGTTCAACGAGTCTTATGTTTCCCGAAAGCAGCGTTAGCCAGCTATAGTCACGAGTTCTGTCGTTATCAGCAGTTCAACGAGTCTGTGTTTCCCGAAAGCAGCGTTAGCCAGCTATAGTCACGAGTTCTGTCGTTATCAGCAGTTCAACGAGTCTGTGTTTCCGAAACCATCGTTATAATGAACATTTGCAAACGGCACAGAGTTGTGTGTGTGAGCGACAGATCTCGACCTGTGGTTAGAAGCAGTTTCTAGTTTTCATGACAATCAATCATCAGAGCCAAATAAGTTGACATTCAGTGCAATCTGTATCTTTTATTTAGAATACATATAAATATAATTTACATCTTTTAGTTTAAGAGATTTAAGTATTGTTTTTGAAGAATGCGCATGTGTGAACGAGCTCTAGAACGAGTCTATGATTTAATCTGGAAATAGAGCAAAATAACTGAGAAAAATAATAAATAGTCCTCAGATGCTGTAATTTACAGGGTTCTCAAGTTTTAAAGACCGGCAAGAGTGACAAGAGTAAAACTGTTGGCTAAGTTAGACACTCGTGAAAAACTGATGCTAATTATCTGGAAAACATTTTCTAACAGCAGTCAAGTTGTCATTGTTTGTGTCAAACAAGTTGTGAATTTGTTGTATCATTAAAACAGGAGATCATGAGTGACTGTGTGATAGCTTGAGCTCCAGTGGTTTCCTCTGTGCGGGAACGAAACTTTCGGAAGATGTTGTAGCAGAATCACATGAACAATTCCAGGATATGCTTTATTTTCATTGGTTTTTGCGTTAAATCTTACCCAGATACAATAGTGCTATTTTCTGATTGGCTATTGTGTAGCCCCTTTCTTTTCTTTGATTGGCTGATAAGTGGCGGCTCGAGTAAGAACTCCAGGGAGACGCACTTGATTCCTGCCGGGTCCACACTGAGAGAAGCGGCCAGAGACATTTTGGGCGCTGCGGCATATTAAATAAATTATAAATAGTTTTTCAGCGTGAGAAATACAATGTGTGGCGGGAGAGTGTGACAAAAGACCGAAATGAGTGACTGTCACGCTCAATGTGTGACACTTGAGAGCCCTGAATTTATATCAAAACATCTAGTGTTAAAGGATTAGATCACTTTAAAAAAAACTTTTGCTGATAATTTACTCACCCCATGTCATGCAGCTTCAAAGGGCTTTAAACGACACCAGACGATGAATAAGAGTCTCATCTAGCCAAACCATCGCTCATTTCAAAAATAAATAAAAAAGTTTAAGTTTCATAAGCACAATTGCTCGCCTTGCTCTGTTCTATAAGACCTTTTCAACGTAATTGCGTATCACGTGACGTCACAAACGCGCATCATAGAACAGAGCAAGGCGAGCATTTGTGCTTATGAAACTTAAACTTTTTTATTTATTTTTGAAATGAGCGATGGTTTGGCTAGATGAGACCCTTATTCATCGTCTGGTGTCGTTTAAAGCCCTTTGAAGCTGCACTGAAACTGTCATTTGGACCTTGAACCGTTTGGGTCCCATTGAAGTCCATTATATGGAGAAAAGTCCTGGAATGTTTTCATCAAAAACCTTCATTTCTTTTCCACTGAAGAAAGAAAGACATGGACATCTTGGATGACATGGGGGTGAGTAAATTATCAGCAAAACTTTTTTTAAATTGAACTAATCCTTTAATTCGATCTCAAACAGTTTCATTAACAGAAGTTATTACTCCATCGTGTCCGTGACATCATTAACCATCATGGTTGAACGACCACTTTGTGACACTATGGTTTCGGGAAACAGTCGTGACTATAGTTGATTTCTCCAATGATGTCTGGATCGTACTATGATAGTAAAGCAGCGAGTTACGGTGTTGTATGAGAAACCCCTGAACGACGAGAATGAGCCGATGATGGACAGGTTTCTGCACGCTCTCACCTTCTCCGACTCTCTCCAGCACTTGAGCACAAAGATGTGAGCGTAGATGTCCTCCACACAGATCCAGCTGGACAGGCTGAGCGTGGTGTCGGTCCAGACCCAGTCCATCACCGCACGCAACTCCGTCAGGAACGGCACCAACCGGAAGCTGAGCGAGCAGAAACAGCACAATATGCACATGTACTTCACCATTACGTCTACAAATGTGAACAAAACTAGATATTTTCTGTGCGTTACAGAGATTTTTTGATGATGCTTTTAGAGATGATATGAAGCCAAACTGTGGTAAAATCCCTGTAACGCATGGCCTTATTTGGCCTATGTATATGCCCTTCACCATTATGTCTACAAATGTGAAAAAAACTAGATATTTTTGGCATAACGTAATAAGAGGCTGCGTGTTACAGTGATTATAATGATTCTTTTAGAGATGATTTGAATCCTAATTGTGGTAAAATCACTGTAACGCATGGCTTTATTTGGCCTAGTGATGTACTTGTAAAAGTACAAGTACTTTACATTTTTACATCTAAAAATGTGAACAAAACTAGATATTTTTGGCATACAGTAATAAGAGAGTTAGTGATTTTAAAATGATTCTTTTAGAGATGATAATGTGATCATGATTTAACCATGGTAAAATCACTATAACGCATGCCTTTATTTGGCCTAGCGATGTACTTGTAAAAGTACATGTACTTTGTCTTTATGTTTAAAAATGTGAACAAAGCTAGATATTTTTTGGCATACAGTAATAAGAGGCTGTGTGTTAAAGAGATTTCTTGATGATGCTGGTAGAGATATGAATCTTAACCGTGGTAAAATCACTGTAAAGCATGGCCTTTTTTGGCCTATGACTTTTATGAAGAATGACACCAGCAATATAAAAATAAAAAAGTTCAATACATTTATTTTAACAAAAAAATAAACAATATAATTATTTCACCTCGCTATAGACTTAGGTCGCAATAGGTCAGTGAGACTTTTCAATGTTTCTAAATGAGTCTCTTCTGCTCATCAAAACTGCTTTTTTTAATAAAAAAAAGTTACATATTATTATAATGTAAAACAGCTGTTTTTATTGTGAATATATATATATATATATATATATATACTGTCACTTTTGATTAATTTAACGCATCCTTGCTAAATAAAAGTATTGTTTTCTTAAACTTTTTAACAGTAGTGTAATATAATAACATTATTATATTTTAGACACATTATTGACATCTATGGAAGCTTGTTTCCACCATGGAATAAAAACGTAATTGTAAAAGGATTTTTAGATCACAATTCTGACTTTTTTTCTCGCAATTGTGTTTAAATTTCACAATTCCTGAGTTTATATCTCACAATTCTAATAAACATTTTTTTTAAAAAGCAAATTGTTTTTATCCTACAATTCTGAGTTTCTCCTCGCAATTCCGAGTTTAGGCTTTGTTTAGCTTTGTTTGTGTTATTGTGTGGCAGAAACAAGCTTTGATAGAGAATAACAGAATAACAGAAAGCATTTGTCTGGCTGTATTCTGGTGTAAAAGCACTGTAATGATGTTTCTCACCCCTGGAAGAGGAAGAGATTGACGTAGTTGTAGCTCTTGGTCAGAAAGTTTCCCAGGGACGCGTGTGGGATAACCACAGCGGATCTGATACGCCGACAGACCGAAGTAGATGCACTTCACGAAGTACCAGAGCTGGGCCACTGTGTTCTGACTGAAACGCCTGGGCAATAAAACATCCAATCATACGTCACATCACATCCTTATACACATGATTCTAGTTGTAACCACAGATATAACTCATTATCTGATATGTAATGATTTTCATAGAACATAATATTAATTGAACACACCTTAAGAAAATATAATGCACAACAAACAACTAATTTCTGATGTAACAAGGAAGCTGCAAATATAATGCATTTTAGATCTTTATGGAAATATATAATGCATTATATCTTAGTATCTATATCTTTATAATGCATTACACTTTAAGGTTTTAAAGGTGCATTATGTAATATTTAGGAGGATCTGTTGACAGAAATGCAATATCATATTCATAACTAGAATGTACATTTCCTAAAGAAAATGTGAGTGGTGCTTGCAGTGGCAAAACTCGCCACTCGGTTGCTAGAGTGCGGTACATGATTGCATACGAGCCAACACACATGTCTGTACGATGTTCTGGTGCTGAGATATGCTTAGTCATGTTGATCAGGTGGTTGCTAGGGTGTTCTGAGTGGTTGCTAGGGTGTTTTGGGTGGTTGCTATGGTGTTGCTAGGGTATTCTGGGTGGAAGCTTCTCAAACGCGATCAATAATGACATGATGTTATTGGTTGTCGAGCGGCAGACCTGTCAGTGACGCCTGGGAGAATGAAGAACATCCAGAAGTGAATCCCGAAGACCAGAATGACCTGGAAGATGACCTTCCCCATCACAGTCTTCCTCAGGTACAGCGCTCGGTCCACCACCATGGTGCCGAACTGGATCAGAACCATCACCAGAAACGCCTCGGGAACCTGGTCTTCCGACAGGGAGGAAGTGATGTCGGCGGCAGCGGAGTGTTTCTGTGGAGGAAGGGGTTTCACTTCAGCTTCATTTGCAGTGGTAAAAGAAATAATTCACCCAAAAAATGAAAACCTCTATGTCACGCGTGACCTTTACCTGAGAGGTTGTGAACTAAGAGCTGCCGCATTTGTAGTTTTTATTTTTTACTTTTTCCTGAAAATTACGGATCCGTTTTGCTAGAAAAGACCCTCGGCTGGAGTATCCCCTATTCACTCAATCAGATTTAGAAAAATCCTGAAATATTTTCCTCAAAAAACTATTTCTTTTCGGCTAAAGAAAGAAAGTCATATATGGATGGCCTGTGGGCGAGTAGATCATCAGGAAATTTAGATAAGAATAAAAGCATTGCTTTTGCATGTTGTAGTCTTTGGGGAAAAAAGAAAAAAGATTTTCTCAGCTTTTTGTTAAAAAAAACAACCTTTTTTATGAAACACCCACATTCAAGAGTTGATCAAAAAATGTAGCTAGAAAAAAAATCCCTTTCTTGTTCTGTTCTTTGTTTTGATATATTGCATGTTCAGATTTTCATACAATGAAATATACAGCAGGCAATGAATTTTTTGTGAAAATTATAAAAAGCGCTGGCAACTGGTGGTGAAAGAGTTAACGTCGTCATGAAATTGAAATGTATATGCAGATTAAACGTCAGTGAAAGCACCAGATATGAGCTGGATTTTATTGATCATCAGCTAATTTCAAAATCTAAGACCACAATAGGAGAGAGAGGCGACAGCACTGACGAGAATATTATAATATAATGCTTTTAATGAAGATGATTGTGTGTTGAGCGTCTGCAAACTTGCGACAGTTTGCGCGTTGACTTGAAGAGATACGCGACGCGTGTTGCATATAGTCAATAACACACGCTCACACTTTATTTTTTAACATTTTGGGAGGAGTAAAATTTACATATGTGTTTTTTAACAACCAGATGCATTTAGACTGGCCAAGTTTGGCCAGATCTCCTCCTGATGGGGTTTAAGCGATCGGATTTAAATCCGTCATTTACACCAGGTCTTTTCACGATGGGATAGCTATCAGATCTGAGGAAACACATGAAGTGACCCGCTGTAAACAGGCCCTAAAGGTGATGATACACAGGGCAACTTTTTGAGCAATGTTGCTGGGCAATCTTGCCGTGCGATTGTTGCTTGGGCACTTTCCCATTGAAAATGGGCAATACAGTTCTATCTGGATAAATTAGATTGGTCGTGGGCCCTCTGTCTCATCTGGTTGCTAGGGCGTAGCTGGGGTGTTCTGAGTGGTTGCTAGGGTGTTTTGGGTGGTTGCTATGGTGTTACTAGGGTGTTCTGAGTGGTTGCTGGGTTTTTGGGTGGTTGCTATGGTGTTGCTAGGTGGTTGCTAGGGTATTCTGGGTGGAAGCTTCTCAAACGCGATCAATAATGACATGATGTTATTGGTTTACATTGCCCAGCAACATTACTCAAAAAGTTGCCCTGTGTATCATCACCATAACAGGATTACTCGTAACACACATGCAGACCCGGTGAAGCTCTACGAACCCCGAAGGCCCAGAACCCGAACACGATGATGATGAAGTCCACCGTGTCGGCCAGAAACATGAGCACGTAAACGTCCGTCACAGCGCTGTACTCCGGGTGGATCAGGCTATAGAAGAACTGACGGATGGGAATGTAGACGTCCAGAATCCTGAAACAACACAAACACACAAACATCGCTCAGCAGATCGCATAGTTAAAACAATGATGTGTAACTCATTATAAGCAACTTGAGTTCCATAATCAGATTACTTTTTCAAGTAACTAGTAAAATAAAGCATTACCTTTCAAATTTACATCGAAATATCTCAGTTACTTTTTCAAATACGTTAAGTAACTTTGTTTTCCCATTTATTGACTGACAGCTCTCAATGTTGAGACAAATCGAAGTGCAGGGGCGTTTGTGTGTGTGTGTGTGTGTGTGTGTGTGTGTGTACATGATGGTTATTGTAAATGTAGATTAAATGTTTAGCTTAAAAAAAAAAGATTAAATATTCCTCAAAATGTATAAAATCAGTGAAATGCAGAATCGGAATACTATGCAAACCTCCAATAACTAAATATGTCAAATAAAACATACATTTTTATGCATTTAATCTCACTTTATTGACCAATTTACTTGCTTCTGACCTTCGATGATTCAGTTAAACCATAAACAAAAATGACTTTGGTGAAAAATGTGCCTAAAAATACAACTTTATTGCTAAAAAAAAAAAAATCCCCATCCGGGTGGAAAAAAGTTACGCAAAAGTAAGGTAACAGATTACTTTTCTAAAAAAGTAACTAAGTAACGCAATTAGTTCGTTTTTAAGGGAGTAATGCAATATTATAATGCTTTTCATTGTAACTTTCCCCAACACTGATGACATGATTGAAGAGACGACCCAACTTCTCAAAGACTTCAGATGACACAACTCTCAATCTACACACACCAATGCTACATTTTTCTAAATGTCATAATCATTTGTTAACAAACACGTATTCATTACTTCAATGAACTCATTGTTTCTGCCTTAAATTATTACATTGTTTAAATTAATACCTTTTTCATTAAATGTGATTTTGTATATGTACATTTCTGAAATACATAACTTAGACAGTTACTTCTGATAATAGATCACTGTAAATTGTAATGTGGACTCATGCATTTTCTGTAAAGCTGCTTTGAAATGATGTGTATTGTGAAAAGCGCTGCACATAAATGTGAATATGAATATGATAATGATGTCTTACGTTTTGACAGTGAAGCGCTTGGCTTTGATGAGCTGTTCTCTGAGCTTGTACAACATAAGCTCCTTGCGACTCTTCTGCTGAGCGCTCAGTGAGCGACACACACTCGCCCTGCTGCCTGTGGACACACACACACACACACGTACAGTTGGTCAGTGAAATACAGTAATTTCAATACGAAATCTATGCAATCTGGAATTGCATATGCTAACACCTAATATAAAGTGGGACCATTTTTTATATATGATGATTTTACATCATGATTTTTTAAATATAAGTCCGTGTAGTTTTTAGCCGTTTTGTCATTTATCAACTCACATAATAATGTTTGGTGAAAAAATAGCGTAACGTGACCAAAGCATTTCTTTGTAGGCTGGCCATTTTTGGCCATGAACATCACAAGTGTAACTTTGTGCCATTTTGTACAAAACAAAAAGCTTTTGAAAAAATGTGCTGGTTAAACATTAAAACGCACTAGTGTGATAGACTGTGCATTTTTTCATATTTCATGTACAATTTACAAAATTATCCACAAATAATGCTTTTTTAACTCAAAAACAGAGGTACTTAAGCTCAGATAAATAAGACATTTTAGAGATCGGCCGGTCAGTCTGACATAATCCGATTTTATGCCGGTCAAATGCACTCGGGCGCCACATGATTAACATCGCGCAACATCAGCATCACACGTGCACACGGGACACACATACGAGGAAACCTCGTGAATTACGGTTGTTTCACACAGCAAGCGTGAGCAGCGGGGTTTTTTTTTCTTCGGCGTGCATGTTAATCAATGAGTGCATATTCACACCGGGAGCGGGAGCAGCGCGTGAGCAGAAGAGAAGCGCGGGTTTCGGCGCCGAGTCTATTTTTGCTGCGCTCAATAAAGTGAAAGCACACTTTTGATGGACAAAATAAATATGATTTCATCCAAAAAGTGTCTGGTGTGTTTTAACAAGAACTGAAGTAGCCTAGGCTATGTCAGAAAAGAAAATTAAGACTCAAAAATACTTATCGTTTTCCTGCACATGCTCCACTTGCCCTGTTTAGCCTGGCTGGACATGTGTCAGATGAGAAAAGAACTGTTTGAGAAATATTACTACAAGTGATTGCAATGTGTGTGTGTGTGTGTTGAGAAATATATTTATACTGCAAGGGTATATTTATTTTATTTGTTATTTATATATTATTTTATTGCCATTACCTGTTTTCATACAGAAGTTTAGTTTGCTAAATATATATAAAAAAAAATTGTTGGATATTGGATGTGAAAAGAAAGAAATAGTTCTTCCATAACACTGCACTTTAGATGTGTGTGAATTTCCCACACCAGGAGTAATGTATATAGGCTAGTTCTATTTTATAGCGATTATCTGTTTAAAAAATGTTTTATGCAAAATGTTCTATTAAAGAGAAGGTAGAAAATAAATATTTGTGTGTGCTGTAAAGTGGTTTAAAAAAAGGAAATCGGAATCGGCTAAAATGGGTATCGGCAGGTCAAACTCAAGAAAAATCAGAAATCGGAATCGGCCTAGAAAATTGTAATCGGTGCATCTCTAATTATGATCGATCAACTTCAAAAAGAAATATAAAATTGGTTCAAATTAAAAAAAAGAAAACAAGCTGACAAAAGGATTGAATTCAATATTTGGTAATTATAATAAGATTTATAAGCAATTGTTTGTAGGCCGGTCTTTTTTTGACCGAGAACATCACAAGCGTTACAATGTGGAAAAACCCCCACAAAAAAAAGACAAAAATAATCACAAGAAATGGGAAATGTGGGAAGTTGTCAGACTCTGGGTCAGTCAAGTCAGTAAATTTAAGTCCAATGCATTTTCATGTATGGGAAAATCCTCTCCAGGTCAAAATGACCCGAACACAACTTGAGAGATATAGTGAATTATTAATGATGTGGTTGAAAACATTGGTTTGAAAGTGACTTCTGTGCTTCATGCATTGCTACACTGTTGACAATTGCCATTTTTATCCTGTGAAACTTTTCCCTGGACATCTTTGTGCACAAGTGAAGAGTGTGTGTGTGTGTGTGTGTGTGGGTGTGTGTGTGTGTACCTGCTCTGGAGCGGGCCGAGCGCTGGGACACGCTGGAGCTCTGCCGCCACACAGAAGAGTTGCTCTGGGAGAGTTTTCTGGACACTGAAGCTTTCTCTTCACCGTCTGAGTCATGAGCGAGTGACGTCTGAGCGCAGGAGCGCGGCTCCTCTTCATCCCACAGGCCATAGCACTGAGGAAGAGCACGAGCGAGTCAAGAGCTGGATGTGCACATACACTTTAACGTTTTCACTGTTATACGGTATTACGCATCTCCTGAAAGACTAGAGAATCTCCGGATGACCGGATCAACATCAACAAGCAGCAGAAACAAGCGAAAAAAAGCAAAAACATGATTTTCGCAAGTTTCTGTTCAAAATATAGCTTTTTTTAAACCAACATTCAAGTGTTGATAAAAAAGAATGCATGAAAGTAGAATAAAATGGGTTATTTTGTTGAAAAGCATTGTTCTTTTGAAATATTACATGTTCAGATATTCATACAAAAAAATTTCTGGGAGCCGTTCAATTGTTGTGAAAGTGATCAAAAAAATGTAAAAAAACTGGCGGGGGAAAAGAGTTATTGATCAATAATATTTGGTGAGATACACAAAATAACATTTTATGCTTAAGACACATCTGATCTGGTTGTACTTCATGATGGCTTTGTAACGCAGACCTAAAGTTGGTCTATTAATGACGACACAGAAGATTATTGCTGAAGTGAAAGCAAAAATATTAAAGATTAAAAAAGCTATACCTGTAAAGCAAATGTACTAGACTAAATTGTTGTATTTGACACAAAATATATATTTTTACAAAATAATTTGGATTCCAAATTTGAAACACGGCTTGGTTAGACTTGAGGCTTTGGCTTTATAACAATTTCTAAGTTGATATCACAAAAATGTAGGTTCCTATGAAATTTTATTGACCAAAAATAGCCACTGGTGAAAACTGATGTGTTCTCCCACCACACATGAATATATTTATGTCACAATAGTCACTTTATCACATAACTGTGGAACCTTGAGTCTCAGACCATTTCAACAATATGTCATGATTAGAAAACATTTCTATTTAAATTTGAAATATGACACCGCCCACTAAGGGGCGGAGCCTGTTAACATGATTTAAAGTACAGTTTTCATGGAATTTCTAATTTCTAATGAATTTTCGGTCCCACTTTATATTAAGTGGCTTTATTACTTACATTGAAAAATATGTACAATGTACTTATTGTGTTGATGTTGTATAAAACACTTGAGGTGTGATACTGGTAAGGTTAGGGTCAGGTGTGTGTGTGGTATGGGTCAGTTTAAAGGTGGGTTAAGGTGTAAAGTCAACAGTGTAATTAAATACATTAATTACAGCTGTAATTACACGCAGGTATTTTTAAAATATAAGTACAATGCAAAAACATGTATGTACACAATAAGTCCATTGTATCAAATTATTAGTTTCAATGTTAGTACATAGTAGTTAATATAAAGTGGGTCAGAATTTTCAATGTATAAACTTTCAAATGATACCAAAGTTATGATGATCCCTAAATACTTCTACCTTGAGGATGGAGCGATGGAAGAAGAGCGCGAGGAGCTGGACCAGGTCGTAGTGGACGTATCCCTCTTTCTTCTCCACACCGATGATGTTGGGCGGGTGGAACGGTTTGGACTTGTCCCGCTCTATGCTTTGGTTAAATGGGAAGAAGCCAAACTGGAAGAAGTATTTAATCACTATGGTGACCTGTGTGTGAAAAGTAAGAGCAAACAGAAACACGACATGAAAATTCGCACAACGATACGTTGACGATGAAACTATCTCAACAATCTACTCATATTCCTGCAGTTCAGCAATGTTGAATTTTCTATCAAATTTAAACCACTGAATTTGTAAAGTGAAATAAAATGGACCGAAAATTGCCTGTCGAATATTATAGGTTGTATTTTTAAACAGAATTAATATTTTGGAAGTGAAATCTGAAAGGTGAATATGGATTATTGGATTTTTAATAATGAAAATGTGTGTGAAATGTTTTGAATTTTATAATTGACAGCTAAAATATTGAATTTCAGCCCATTAAATGCATGCCCTAAAAATACAATGCATTAAAATGCAAGCAGAGTTAATGCAATGCATTTTGTTTTTCAATTAGTGCAACAAGCTTTTTTGTTTCAAAAACATTTGGCATTATTTTACTTCCATACTCTTAAGAGATTTTATTAAGAATAAAGGTACACTATGCAGGCACACCCCTCTCCCCTGATTGGATAGAGTTACACACGCAGCCCAACCCACAAAATAGTGATTCGCTATTTTGCAAATATTGTGTTATCATGCATAAATAGCATTTTTGCGTATATGAACAGAATGAACAGATGATTTACAAGCGAGATTTGCCATCTTCAGTCTAGCTTGCTAATAATTACATGTCATAAAAATGTAACGGCAATGCCTCGAGTTACAGATAGCAGTCGAGACACGACAACATAGCAGAGCTTCAGACAAGCACAGCAATTTAAGAAAAAATTAAGACATTTTTAACAAACACCACCACACACTTTTAGTGGACCATAAGTAATGACTGAGAGGAAATATTTTTGTGAGTCTACGAAAATCCTGCATAGTGAAGCTTTAAACCACTACAGGTTATATGTAGGTGGTTAACCAGTGCAGTAAACCAAAACCCTCTGGTGCTCTACGCTCATTTTTGACAGAAAAAAATTACGTTTTGTTTGAAAATGAGTGCATTGGAAATAAATGGGAGACGAATTTCCTCTAGTGGAAGCGTTCGGTACTGCAGCAAAACAATATCTCACTGAAAGATAATTTTTTGAGATATCAGACGCACATTTTGAACACAACTTGTTTAGATTTATGGCTTTGATTTTCTTGCAGTTTTAGAGTAAAACATATATTTTATACAATATATATAACATATAGAGTAAAACAATATTTCTGTGCATTTTTCCTAATAACATTACTTTTTTAAAACTTTTTTCACTTCAGCAATAATCTGCCAAGTGTTGTGTTTAAAAAAAATCAGTCTTCAGTCTGTGCTCTAAAGCATTCAAGATTTACCACAGTTTAAGTAGGAAATTAAATTTTCAGGTCTACGCCCAAAAAGTGAATAAATTGATTATAAATACAGCGAAAAATATAATTTAGTACCATAAAATCCCCTGAAAATACAAAACATTATCGAACTAAAAAATAGTACATTAATTTCATTGGGGGAAAAACACACACACAAAGAGCACCACAGGGTTAAATACTCAATAAACTTATTTGTGTTAATAGAACATTTGTAACAATGACATTCCTTTAGTTAACATTAGTTGAAATGAACGAACAATGAAATATACGTCTTTAAGTAACACCAAGTAATTTTCCTCTTCGGTCGCCCTACTGGTTGGAAACGAAATTGTCCATTGCCGCTGACGTAAATAATTTAGCCTACCGTCGCACGCACGCTCGCTGTTTACCCAGCACCGGCTTTAGAATGAACGATGTCCACAGACAAGGTAGAGTATGTTACATGATTTCATGAAAGGATGATGTATTGCGACATCAGAAACGAAGAAAAACGAAATAATGACTATTGTAGCGCTTGACGTAAAGCAGTCGAGTTTTGTAGTTCTTTTTGTGCACGGGTTCCTACCCGAAACCCGAAGTTACATAGTGCCAGTAAAAGCGACACAGACCCCGTCAGGCGATGGCAGACTAGTCATTTAACTTATTTTAAGTCGATGTACCATCACAAGGGTCTTGGAAATATATTATGAAGGTTGAAAAGTGTTACCTAGTGTTACTTTAAGCATTTATTAATCTTAGTTAGTGTTGATTTTCACATCAGCGATCACTCTTCAGCTGATCTCGTACCTCCGTGTAGACGATGGCCGTCATCCAGAAGCGTTTGCTGGGCCGGGGAACCGACAGCATGGCCCAGAGGAAGATGAGGATGGGCAGCACCAGTGTGGCCACGGACGCAGAGATCATGTGGTTCAGGACGATGACCAGGTAACACACCATCTCAGACCGAGCCACCAGCGTGTTGTAGAGAGCGTAGAGGAGCTGGAGGAACTGCGGCTGAGACCTGTAGAAATGCTCAGACTCCTCCAGCTGCTCGTCATAGAACATCCTGATGGAGAACGCAACATCATCAATGCATGAAACTCATGCAACACCTTTAAAGCAACACCATGGAGCTTTTCCTCTTCGGTCGCCATACTGGTTGGAAACGAAATTGTCCATTACCGCTGTCGTAAATCGTGTTTACCCAGCACCGGCTTTAGAATGAACGATGTCCACAGACAAGCTAGAGTATGTTACATGATTTCATGAAAGGATGATGTAGACCAGCGGTTTTCAATAGGTGAGGCGCGCGTCACGTGACAAAAAATAACAAATGCAGCACTATTAATATCGCAGGGTTTAAAGTATTCCGGCAACGCATGCGATACATTTTTTTATGATCATGCTTTTTGTATATGATCATCTAAACCATTCATTCGCGACAAGACAAAAGAGAACGGGCTGTCAGTGAATGTCCTCCTGACACACAGACACACACACAGACACACACACACACACACACACACACACACACAGACAGACACACACACACAGACACACACACACACACACACAGACACACACACACACACACAGACAGACACACACAGACACACACACACACACACACAGACACACACACACAGACACACACACACACACACACAAGACACACAGACACACACGCACCCGGGTTGCACGCACGCATGACGCACAGAAAGACACGCGCCAGTATCAAGTTCTCTTTCGCGCTTGAATGAACAATTACCCACATATTTATGCCAAAATGTCAGTTTTGTCGAGTATCCTCACAAGAACAGTCTTAAATGAGTTAAATAAAATCTTAAATAGAAGTAAAGAGTAGTGAGAGAATGAGATGCGGCAGATCTTAAAGTGACAGTGGCACTCATTCTCTCTGTCCGCAAAGTTAACCAAAGAACAAATGGAATATAGGAAATTACTCACTGCTCTTGACTAAAGAACACTTGTAGCTTTAATTATGATTAATCTGTATTTCATTTAATTTATGCAGTGCGGACTGTTTTAACCTTATTCAATCTCTGTATATTTCATAACTGTTAGACAGGAAAGGTAAATATGACATTTATTATGGGTTTAAGTGAGGATTGTTTTAAGTTAACTTAAATTAAAAGGTATTACATTTTTTTAAGTCTAATAAATGTTTAAACATTTTTGGGAAATCATTTCATGGAGACATCAGTAGCCATATTAATATCAGTGATACTTGACCCATCAAAAAACTTAGGAAATATGATCCTGAGTACTTAGTTCTGTTTCACCTGGTCGGGGTCCGAGGCTGCACCTCTGCCGCTGTGTGTGTTCTGCAAGGAGGAGCTAGCAAATGATAGCATGAGACCATGCAAACTTCGGCGTCACATTGAAACTAAGCACACAAATTTAGTGAACAAGCCAGTTGAGTTTTTTGAGAGGAAGCGTGATGATTTGCAGTCACAAAAAAGTATAATACAGTCGTTTGGCGGCACTATTAACATCAAGGTGACAGAAGCATCTTATCGTGTCACGTATAGCGAAGACAGGCAAACCCCATAACATCGGCGAATCATTGCTACTCATTGCATTACCAATGTTAAGCATGTTTTGTTGACTTGTGGTTAGGCCTATACTGATGTTCAGTGATTTTAAAAGTAGCCTTTATTAGGCTTGCATGAAGTTGGAAATGATTTGCTGTTGCAAAGAATAGTTTATGAATGCAATTTTAAAAAAGTTGTGGAAATAAAATGTCTTCAATTACAACCCTAAATGGTAACACTTTATTTGAAGGGGTGTGCATAAGACTGACATGACACTGTCATAAACATTACATAACACCTGTCATGAACATGAAGGAGTCTTTATGAATGTTTATGACTGTTGTCATTAAGTGTCATTCGGTAAATTATGACACTTTTAAGTTGACATTGTTAAAAATGTCTTTGCTATGACAACTTTACATTAACCAAGAAATCATAACCTGTCAACCTGTCACAAATATGTCATAATCAATATGTCTAATTATCAAACTTAAAGAAGTTATTTAGCTTTGCATTAACATTACATTACCCTGTCATATGTGGTTGGTTTTGACTACCGTCATGATACCATTATAACTGTGTCATGAATATTTTACTTGTCCTCAATCTTTATAACTAGTCCAACGTGTTCCACTTTACTTGAGGACAAGTAAAATATTAATGACACTGTTAAAGCATTTGACAGTGTAAAAAACTTAATGACATCTTTATAACTAGTACAATGTGTTCCACTTTACTTGAGGACAAGTAAAATATTCATGACACAGTTATAATGGTGTCATGACGGCCAAAGTCAAAACCAACCACATATGACAGGGTAATGTAATGTTAACGCAAAGCTAAATAACTTCTTTAAGTTTGATAATTAGACCTGTTATGACATATTTGTGACAGGTTGACAGGTTTTGATTTCTTGGTTAATGTCAAATTGTCATAACAAAGACATTTCTATCTTTGTTAATTGTCAAGTTGGCATAATCAAGACATTTTTGTTTTTGTTAATGTCAAGTTGTCATAACAAAGACATTTTAAACAATGTCAACTTTGCATTAAAAGTGTCATAATTTACCGAATGACACTTAATGACAACAGTCATAAACATTCATAAAGACTCCATGTTCATGACAGGTGTTATGTCATGTTTACGACAGTGTCATGTCAGTCTTTTGCACACCCCTTCAAATAAAGTGTTACCTATTAAATTTACATTTTAGCAGTTTTTATTGAAACTCATCATTGCCTGGAACACACAAAAGATGGCATTTACGGGGGGTGGGGGTTGGTGTGTGGGTGGGGGGGGGGGGGGGGGGGGGGGGGTCTCGGCTGTCCTAACCTAGTGTAAGGGGAGGCTCACACTCACCAAATTTGAAAACCCCTGATGTAGACTAGCCATCCCTTGACTATCTGCTAGTGGGTCATACTAGATTTTAAAACACTAGCTATGTTTCCATCCACATGTTTTATCCGCATTAAGTGATATGGAATGAAAAATGCCTTATAGAAACAGTAAAATTCGATTGAATTTCATGAATATCGACTCAAATGAAATGCGTTCAGTCTCATGGGATTTTATCTTGATGGATATACGGCTTATGCGATAAACGCTGATGGAAACGTTATTATGGCGCGATCCATTTTGTCTAGCATTTGCTTGAATGTTGTGCAAATCAGTGAGAAAATGAATGGAAACACCTTAAAATGTCTCAAATCAATTCCATATACCAATTTGATCGCAAAACAGCATGTGACGTCATTACACACAGGTTTTTATTCATTTTAAAGCTGTCGGATGGAAACACACTTTCACCAGCTTTATTAGCATGAGTTTTTTTACCGAACTTCAGATAATTCCATTGACAAGTGGATGGAAACTTGGCTACAGTCTTAACATAATGGCTGAGTTTACGCAACGAGCCCCAGGTCACATGACACGGCTCACCTGCTCCTCAGAAGCTCATTGGCTGTCAGCTGATGACTCATGGACAGCAGAGACTGACTCTCATCAGGTGTTTGGATGCGAATCCTCCTGCCGTCCGCGTGCGCATCCAGGCCCGTGGCTTTACTGTAGGAGGGCGGGATATCGGCTCGGTCCCAGTCCGGGGAACTGCTCCGGTGTGTGTGTGGCGGCTCTCGGTCGCTCACGGGCTCCTCCACGGTGTCGCTGGTGCCCTGGCGCGAGAACAGATCTGTGCCCTGCGAGCGCTCACTAACACACACCAGACACACACACATCAGTCTTAGCAATAACATACCAGCTTCGGTTAAAAATGCTTCATCTCTACCAAGATTTATAGGGATAGTTCACCCAAGAATGAAAATTATCCCATGATTTACTCACCCTGATACCATCCTAGGTGTATATGACATTCTTCTCTCAGACGAATACAATCAGAGTTATATTAAAGAATGGCCTGGCTCTTACAAGCTTTATAATGGCAGTGAATGGGTATATTTTTTTAGAAGTCCATAAAAGTGCATCTATCATCATAAAAGTGCATCTGTCTACATCATAAAAGTGCATCTATCCATCATAAACGGCTCTGCAGGGGTTAATAAAGGCCTTCTGAAGTGAAGCGATGTGTTTCTGTAAGAAAAATATCCATATTTAAAACTTTACCAAGTAAAATAACTAGCTTGTTCTGGCAGACGGCCGTACGCAAGTAGACTTGCGCCACAAGAGTAACCTTTTTTTTTTCAGCATGGACAGATGCACTTTTATGATGATAGATGCACTTTTATGGACTTCAAAAAAATATACCCATTCACTGCCATTATAAAGCTTTGAAGCGGCAGGTATTGTATAGTCTGATTGTATTCGTCTGAAAGAAGAATGTCATATACACCTAGAATGACTTCAGGGTCAGTAAATCATGGGCTAATTTTCATTTTTGGGTGAACTATACCTTTAAAGGGATACTCCACTTTTTTTGGAAATAGGCTCATTTTACAACTCCCCCAGAGTTAAACTGGTGAGTTTTACCGTTTTTGAATCCATTCACCGATCTCCGGTTCTGGCGGTACCACTTTTAGCATAGCTTAGCATACATCATTGAAGTGGACAAGACCATTAGCATTTCTCAAAAAAAATTTTTATCAAAGTGTTTCGATATTTTTCCTATTTAAAACTTGACTCTTCTGTAGTTACATCGTGCACTAAGACCGACGGAAAATGTAAAGTTGCGATTTTCTAGGCTGATATGGCTAGGAACTATACTCTCATTCCTGCATAATAATCAAGACACTTTACTGCCGTACCGTGAGTGCAGCAGGCGTAATGATATGACGCAGTGCCTGAAAATAGGCTACCTTCCGTCAACATTATGGAACTATTTTCAGGCGCTGCGTCATATCATTACGCCTGCTGCACTCATGGTACGGCACTAAAGTTTCTTGATTTGAGTTTTCTTGAGTTAAAACAGTTTAACTCTGGGGGAGTTGTAAAATGAGCCTATTTCCAAAAAAAGTGGAGTATCCCTTTAAGTGTTTACATCAGATGGAAAAACCAAGATGCACATTAAAACGCGCCTAAAAAACAAAGATATGAAGATAGTTTTTTTTATCCGATAAGACGACATGCCATAAACTCGATGGAAACACATTTACCAAATAAATCGCAACAATAAACTCCTGTGACGCTTAAAAAACACCTTTTATCAACAGCTTTCATCCAGGTATAATGCCTGTACTCTGTTCTTTTGCATTGTTGTATTTGTATTGTATCAGATTTTAGTTGTATTGTACAGCACTTTGTCAACCTTAAGTTGTATTGAAAGTGCTTTATAAATAAAGAAAAAGAATAGGAAGAAGGTCAGTGAGAAGTAATGCGATGCATGCCATCAACCACAAGAGGGAGGTGTCACACTTTACCCAGAAGTCTTTGAAAAAGTGGCCCTGTTTTCAATTATGAGTCTTCAACTGCTATACACTAATATAATAACACTTCCCATAATCTACCCATAATGCCACACCAGTCCTAACTTTACCTGCATCACCTCAACACAGCACAGGTGTTTAGTAGGTAAAGACACCTAAGATAAAGTGTGACCGAAAAAGTATTAAACCAAGTTCCCACAGAAAGCATTATAATAGTTATTTTGCAATGTGGAAGTAAGCAATTCATTATGTTATATATATTTATTTGTAATATTAATGCATGAATGTACATCCCTTAATCATACCCAATACCTAAACTTAACAAGTACCTTACAAACTATTAAAGTCCCCCTGTGCTGAACATCCAGCTGTTAATGTAGTTTATGTGTCTATGTGGCGTTTTTAATATGCTTTAAGACAAACCATGTGTAAAAACATGGACGTTTAAGTGTGTGTGTGTGTGGGGTGTGTGTGTGTGTGTGTGTGTGTGTGTGTGTGTGTGTGTGTGTGTGTGTGTGTGTGTGTGTGTGTGTGTGTGTGTGTGTGTGTGTGTTTACAGCTCTATCAGTTTCCTTCAATGCCACTTAAGGCAGGTGATGTTTCCTTCAAAATCTGCCACAATCTCACTGACACAGCATGCACTTCTCATCTCACACACTCACCACCACTCACAATCACTGACTCTATTCTACACACACTCACTCACACACACACTACTCCACTCACACACACACCACACACCACACACCACACACACCCACTCACACACACACTCTCACTCACTACACACACTCACTCACACCACTCACACACACCCACCACTACACCACACACCCACATCACACACACACACTCACCACACACACACACACTCTCACTCACTACACATCACTCTCTACTCACTCACACACACACACACCACACCACCACACTCACTCACTCACTCACACACTCACTCACTCACTCAACACACTCACTCACTCACTCACACACACACTACACACACACTCACACACACTCACTCACTCACACACATCACCACATCACACACTCACACATCACTCACTCACTCACTATCACTCACTCACTCACTCACTCACTCACTCACTCAACACACTCACATCACTCACTCACTCACTCACCACCTCACCACTCACTCACTACTCACTCACTCACCACTCACATCACTCAACACACACCACACACACACACACACACACACACACACACACACACACACACACACACACACACACACCACACACACACACACACACACACACACAACACAACCACACACACAACACACCACACACACACACCTGGACGCAGCGCTGTCCGCTGACGATGACTGCAGGTCTACACTGGGTCGTCTGCAGAGCCTGGGTCGAGTTCGCTGGCTAGTTTTGAGGACACTGGTTTCCTCAGGCTGGTCGTACAGCGCGGTGGATTCTGTGAACACACTACACAACACAGTCATCATTCACTTACAACACACACATGATTCTGTTAGATATGACAACATGGTATTCTGTCAAGAGTCTTGGAAACATGGTAATTATTCCCTACCATGGTATAACGAAGCCCACAAGTATTATGGAATATATTTACTATTATATCATGGTATTAGTTTAAGTGCAAATAGTATGGTTTATGAATACAGGGTGACAATTTATAGTTACACTTTATTTTAAGGTGTCCTTGTTACAGTGTGATTATATATTTAAGTACGGAAGAATAATAATGAACAACATGTACTTACTAGTTTAGGATTAGGGTGTTTTTTTAGGGTTAGTTGCATGTAATTATGCATAATTTACTGTAATTATTATAGTAACTAGATGTAACATATGTAACAAGGACACTGTAAAATGAAGTGTAACCCAATTAAGTTCACAGTGTCCTTGTTACACATTACGTGTGGTTCTAGACTCATATCTAAAGATTTTTAGTTACCAAACCCTTGGTAACAAATCCATGATTAAAGTGCATCTATCCATCATAAAAGTGCATCTATCCAACATAAAAGTGCATATTTCCATCATAAAAGTGCATCTATCCATCATAAAAGTGCATCTATCCATCATAAAAGTGCATCTATCCAACATAAAAGTGCATATTTCCATCATAAAAGTGTCGTACGTGGCTCTGCGGGGGTTAATAAAGGTCTACTGAAGAGAAGAAAGGCGTTTGTGTAAGAAAAATATCCATATTTAAAACTTTATCGACTAAAATAACTAGCTTATGGCAGTCGGCCGTACGCATCAATTTACGCAGATTGTATTGTATGTTAACTCCGATTATATTCGTCTGAAAGAAGAATGTCATATACACGTAAGATGACTTCTGGGTGAATAAATCATGGGCTAATTTTCATTTTTAGGTGAACCCTTTAACCTTTAACTAATGTCTGAGTGGTGTTTTTGTACCTGGACAGGTTTTCCTCGTAATCCTGTGGTGGACGGTCGCTCCTCACGGGACTGAAGTCTGAACACACGTCCTCGGTTCGGTCCAGGCTGGACTGAGCCGACGCCGGCCCGCACATCTGTCTCTGGTAGTACATGTGTACGCTGTCCCGGGAGGGAGTGTTCCCCTGCAGGGAGAAAGACCAGCGTTAAACCCCCAGTCCTAGCATGAAGCTCATTCATCAGAGGTGTAATGATGTGAACCTGGACCACAACATTTTTTTTTTAAATTGAGATTTATACATCACATGAAAGCTGAATAAATAAGCTTTGCATTGATGTATATTAGGATATGACAATATTTGGCTGAGATTAACTATATAAAAACTATTTAAAATTCTTGAATCTGAGGGTGCAAAAAAAATCTAAACATTGAGAAAAACGCCTTTAGAGTTGTCCAATCATGTTTGCGCTATTGCTGCATCCACTTTTACATATTTATGGTAGGAAATTTACAAAATATCTTCATGGAACATGACCTTTACTTAAAATGAAAGAAAAATCTATAATTTTGACCTGTACAATGTATTGTTGGCTATTCCCACAAATATACCAGTGTGACTCGTGACTGGTTTTATGATCTAGGGCAGTACTTCTCAAAGTCCGGACTCCGGTCCGGATACGGACCCGGAGGGAATTCAATCCGGACCCGCCTCCATTTCGTATTTCAGGAGCACTAAGGGATGTAAGGGATTAAAAGTGTGGATTTCCTACTTTGATAAACGCATGTTAAAATCATTTGTTTATTTTTTGAGATGGTCCGAAATTAAAACGAAGGCGAGATATTTAAAGTTTTCCTCCGTGATTTAGTTGCCATGACATCCAGTAAGCGTATGACTTTTGACGTAATCAGGCACAACCATAGACTGTAAAAAGAGGCGCAACGCGACACTTCACCGCAGTAAGCATTTGAATGGGTGTGGAGGATGTCATTGTCCAGGAAAAGAAAAGTTGATGAAGAAAATAGAGTTTTCAAAGATGATTGGAAGTTCCAGGAGTCTCCCGCATATTGATAGCGGCTCCCCGATGCCCACAAATTAGTTAAAATCTCCCGCAATCTAGAGCTCGCGAGCTCCAAACCGGCAGAGAGGGAGAGAGCGACCAGCGACCTTACGTGTGTGTGCGCAAATGTGCTTGTGTCGTGTGCCTAATGGGTTGCCAACCGTTCCGTATAATACGTATTTGTTTCAGTTAAAAATAAAACGTATTATGAACTAAACAAATACATGGTTCATTTTTGGCAAATTGATCATGATAGCCTTTATATATCTGAGTGGTTAAGTCTTGTATATAGATTAAGCCTACTTTGCTATACAAATTTTTGTGCAACTTATAAAAATATTAAAAAAATATATAATACAACTTTGCCTAATGAGTTGCATTTATAATGTGCTATAAAATGTATGAATTTCAAAAAAAATTGTTTCGGACCTTTGACATTGACGAAAATTCTGATTTAGACCTTTGAATATAGACTTTGAGAACCCCTGATCTAGAGTCACATATAAGTCAAGAAGCAGGTCAGACGATAGGGTCCAGAAGCCACAGTGCTGCAGGATCCACTGGTGCTGAGTCTCCGGAAGTGGCAGAAGGAAACCCCAAGATGGAGAACGTACCCCGCGAACACGAGGACACCAGCCCACCAGAGGACCACCCAACAAAGCAGCCAGGTAGGCGCAACAAGATCAAATGGCCAAAAGCGAATGACCGGGTGGCATGGCAGAGTCTGGATGCTGACGTAAGGGAACTGTTGGAGCTGAACATCCAGGGGGAAATCATCTTCGAGGTCTGCAGAGAGAGGTTTGGCGAGGTCAGGAGGAAAGAGCCCACAGCCCAAGGCAAAGGAAGAAGAGAGAGAGATCGAACAGCTCATTAAAGCAAGGCGCCAGCTCCATCGGAACTGGAGGAAGGCTGCACTTCAAGAGAAAGAAAGCCTGAAGTAGTTGTGTGATAAGGTCAGACAAAACTTTGCGAGGCTGAGAAAAGTGGAGAGGATTAGAAGGAGGAGGAAGAGAAGAAAGAAAGAGAGAACCAATTTCTTTAGAGATCCCTTCAAGTATGGCCGCCAGTTGTTGGACGAGAAGAGAAGTGACAAGTTGAACATCAGTAAGGAGGAGCTGGAGCAATACATCAAGAGCCAGTACAGTGACGGAAAACGAACATCACAGTTTGGTTCTCCAGGGTGTATACCACGGCCAGCCCCCCCAACTTTACCGTTCGATAGCTCTCCACCTAAGTTGCGAGAATTCGAGGAGGTAATCAAGAAGGCAGGGTCAACATAAGCCCCAGGGCCGAATGGGCTCCCCTACAAGCTTTACAAGAACTGCCCGCAGGTAGTCAAGGCACTGTGGAAGCTAATGAAAACAGCTTGGAGGAAGCAGCAAGTCCCAGCAGAGTGGCAGCAAGCCGTTGGTGTATTCATTCCCAAGTAGCAGAACTCCCAGACCATCAACCAGTTCAGAAGCATTGCCTTGTTGAATGTAGAGGGAGAGATTTTCTTCTCCATTCTGGTAAAGAGAATGACCAACTTTCTTATGGCAAATGGATACATCGACATAGGCTGCCAAAAGGCTGGAATCCCTGGCTTTTCAGGATGCATCGAGCACACTTCTCTGGTTTGGGATCAGATCCAGCGTGCCAGGAGAGAGAAGACCGATGTGCATGTGGTTTGGTTGGACCTAGCCAACGCATACGGCTCAGTTCCACACAGGCTTATTGACTTTGCCTTAGAGTTCTTCCATGTCTCGGAGAGTGTAAAGAACATCATCGCTAGATACTTCAGCAACCTGCACATGTGTTTCACGCTAGAGGGCTACACGACGGGATGGCAGCAGTTAGAATGTGGAATAGCGATGGGATGCGCCATCTCCCCCATCCTGTTTGTGATGGCTTTTGAGGTAATACTCATAGGGGCTAGGCAGGTAGTTGGAGGTATCAAATTACCATCAGGCGTGAGGCTGCCACCCCTGAGGAGCGACATGATTGACGTGACAAGCATCCTGCAAACAGCTCCTTGTACAACCAGGCTCCTCAGGCGTTTTGATGAACTTCTCACATGGACGAGGATGAAGGTCAAAGCGGAAAAATCAAGAAGCTTGTCAATAAGGAAAAGCAGATTGCAAGTCCAAGACAGCTTCGTTGTAGGAGGGGAGCACATTCCATGCGAAGCCTGGGGAGGCAGTACACGGCAGACGTGTCAGGCAGATGGGAAAGATAACCAAACATCAACTTGCAGAAGGTCTGGCAAAGATTGAGCAGAGTCAACTGCCCGCGAAGCACAAGGTGTGGTGCTCTCAGCACATCCTGTACCAGTGTATCCTGTGGCCCCTAAAGATCTGCGAAATTGCTTCCTCAGATGTCAGCAGAATGGATACCCTAGCCAACAACTACATCCGCAAGTGGCTAGGCCTGCCCCGATGCTTTTCAGACGCAGGTCTTTTTGGTCGGAGCATACTGAAACTCCCCATCAAATCCATCAGCCTAGGATATAAGCAGGAAAAGGCTTGCCTTGTGCTGGACCTAAAGAACTCAGAAGACCCATTCATAAGGAGTGTGAATGTCCCCATCCACACAGGCCGTAAATGGAAGGCACAGGCCGAGGTGGATCGCGCCATCGCCAGTCTGCATCTCCGAGAAGTGATGGGGGCTGTCCAGACCAGTCGTGCTGGGCTGGGGAGCGGCGCAGCAATTCTGGTCCAAAGCCACCAAGAAGCAGCAAAAGACCATGGTGGTAGACGAAATCACCAGACTGGAGAAGAAGCACTTCCATCTGAAGGCAATTTCCCAGGGCATGCAAGGAGCCTGGACGAGATGGGATGCTTCCATCAACAGGCGTATCACTTGGGCGGATATCTGGAGGACACCTCAATCCAGGCTCAGTTTCCTGGTGAGGGCGACCTACGACCCCCTCCCATGCCCTAGGAACCTCACACTGTGGTATGGTGATGAAGTGGGCTGTCATCTGTGTGGGAGAGCCAAGGCAAGTCTCCGACACACTTTGTCAGAGTGGCACTGACCCAGGGATGATTCAGGTGGCGCCATGATAAAATCCTGATGAAACTGACCTGGAGGACTGTAAGGTGGCAGCAAACCGTTCACCGGCAACAGAAGAGCATACCATGGTAGGGTTTGTAAAGCCTGGTGGAACACACCAACCTCCGGCTCAGAAGAAGGGCAGCATTCTCGCACCTGGTAAAGAGTGGCAGATGCTGGCAGACCTTAGGAAGCAGCTGATTTTTCCAAGAGAGATCATGACCACCACTCTCCAACCAGACATAGTCATGTGGTCCACAGTGGCGAAGGGGGCCTTCCTCATCGAGCTTACCATCCCTTGGGAGGAGAATATGGCAGCAGCCCACGAAAGGAAGCACCAGAAGTACGCAGAGTTAGCAGCAGAGTGCAAAGATGCCAGCTGGAAAGCAACTGTTCACCCTGTGGAGATCGGCTGTCGAGGCTTCGTGGGAAAAGCAGCAGTCCAGCTGCTACACAGAGTGGGCGTAACAGGCTCAAGGCTGAGGAAAGCCACGAAGGT
>CM070840.1:31695744-31813244 GCA_036326025.1 Chrosomus eos
GGGCTCATATTACATGAAAAGTGCAATAGCACAAAAAACATTGGATAATACAGTATGTACTTCGGAAGTCAGAGTAATAGGGTTAATATAGATAGAAAAATATATTTTCATATGAATATAACACCTAATCAAGTATTTTGTTCCTCCTTTATTATATTGTTAAAGGGACAATGTGTACTTTTTTAGGTATTTTATTATCTCAAATCAATATTTTTATTCATAAATATGTCCTCAATGATCTGCATTTTAATGATCTCCCGATAGTCGTAGCGAATCCCGATGTGTCCCAGAGGAAGAGTGTGGTGTTTAACGGGATGAAGAGCGTTACCTCCGTTACCTTCCTCCGGCTCCGGCTTGTGTGAGATGTTCTCCGTGTATCTGTGCCAGAACCGTCTTCTCTCTTTACTGCGCTCTTTCATGGCGGTTTTCGAGTCCGTTATCCAGGCATGATACACAAACTGAGAAGCAAAGGATCACGTCAGGCAAAGATATGGAAATATGGGAATATAAGTAGTGAGATATGCCACGTCTAATTTGTTTTGAATTTAGCTTGTATTTCGAATCAGTGATTGAGCCCAAATGAATTGGACAAAGAGTCTTCCAAACATGCAGGGTTATAAACGCTCCAGGACTCAGACTAGCCTTTAGCTGAGCTAGCGAGAGCGTTTTAGGAAAAGCAGAACTTGAGATATCCCAACACAACACACACGACACGTCTCAGCTTTAGGGGATGTTTTACTCCAGAGAACAGAGATTCTGATGTGCAAAATACCAAATACCAATACAAAATACTCTGTTCACAGAGGAGGAAAACACAGCCTGTGTTTCACTGCCAAACCACAACACACACACACACACACACACACACACACACACACACACACACACACACACACACACACACACACACCACACACACACACACACACACACACACACACACACACACACCTCCAGAAATCTCACCGCACACATGCATCAGGGCTGGGTCATATACATATATCATATTCAAATATTCATCATCATCAATCAATCAATCAATCAATCAATCAATCAATTCAATCAATCAATCAATCAATCAATCAATCAATCAATGTCAGTCAGTCTATCTATCTACTGATCTATGAAATTGAATCATGTTCATTTATATAACACATAAGAACCTTTGAATCAGAGTTTTGAATAAACGTATTAACATGTACTGAACTTTTAAAAATTTAGGAAGTTTTAGAAATGAATCAAACTTACCAATTCGAACACAATGTTTTTGCCACTGTAGTTTATTTCAGCTATTAAAGCATTTCCACTCATTAATAATAGCACGGTAATAATAATAACAGTCTGTTAAAAACTAATCTTGTATTGCCAGCAACATTATCTCAATAAATATATGATGAATATGTAATATATGACCCAGCCCTGCATGCTACTGCATAATACACTGCATTTCCGATTCTGCTCGTACTGCAATAATCTCTCCAGTTATTAATAATCTCACAAGTTTGATCCATAAATGCATGTATATTGTGCAACTGGGAAGCAGGAAAATGCAAAGGCCACCGCTGCTGCTAGCACAGCGCTAACACACACTAGCACACAGGAGAGAGGAGGTATCCGGCGTGGTGAAGTACCTTGGCTGCCCTGATTACACACTGAAGGACAGTTTTGGGCAGTTTAATGACAGACTTTGGTAAAGCCAGCAAAGCAGACGCAAACTTTCGGATAGCTCTCTACAAGAGACGACACAGCAGGGAGTGAGTTAGTCTGGCGTGAGGCTAGTGCTGCTATTAGCAGTTAGCGGTCTGCTAAATAACCAAACATTGTTAAGTGTTGAGGGAACAAAACAAGAACAACATTTTCAAACCACTGAGACATTTAAGCTTACACACATTTTAGTTGGGAAGGACACAATGAAGCACAATGTTACAAGACGTAGCCTAAAAATGGGGATGTTAATGGAGCACATGCGCTTTAGCACAGGATTTCTGGGATATTGACCTGGAACGCTGATCTTTTGGGAGGATCTTCGTCCTTTTTGTCATCCTCTTCCTCTTCTTCCTCGCTATCAGTCTCAAATAAGTAATAATTGCCACTTCGAACCACTAAAAGAGGCAACAATCACACATCACTTCCTTTGAAGCTGGGTTATTATTGATAAACTGTTCAAAACAGCTCTGTTTATTCAAGTAAAGCTGGAATAAAATAAAATATTAGTTGAAAAACTTAAACTAAATGACAATTACAAATGTTGCTGAAATAAGTTTAAACATTTTAACTGGAAATAAATAAAAGCTAAAACTGAAGTAAAAATAAATTAAATCTGTCTCATCAAGGCACATTTCACAATATTAATTATAATATTAAAAATATAAGCAAAATGAAAGCACATAGCGAAATGACTTAAAATTAAACTAATATAAATATAACAAATATTAAAATAAAAGCAAATTCAAAATATGAATAAAACAAATAAAAAATAACACTATTTTGAAGTCAATACAATATACACAATATTTTCTTGACACATATATTAAAATCCTTTAAATTAAGTCCTTTAAATTATTTTTGCAATACCCAGAGGAAATGTTTGATTTTATCAACAACAAAAATCTTATATTTTTCGATTTAAAACATAAATAAATGATGCTTTGATGTGAAATGCCTCTCTTCTGGGATATTGGCAAATCTGAGCTCAATCTGAGACACTGTTGAGATCTCTGGGAAACCCAATGTGAGACACATCTGAGAAACTGAACTGCAATATTCATCCAGATGATGTCAGATCAACACTGGGATCTCGTCAAATCATTTCGGTTGCAAGTTTAATAATGACCATGAAAAGAGCAAGAGATACTGACTGGATGCGTGATCAACCCAAGGCTTCCACCACTGCTTCCTTTTGCCTTTCTTCTTCTCTTTACTGGCCTCTCCTGTGAACACACACACACACACACACACACACACACACACACCACACACACACACACACACACACCCCACACACACACACTGAGGTCTGGTATGCACGTTTCATGTGTTTTAGATTTGATTGCAATGCATTTAACGCCGCTGTTAAGCGCAGACACTTGTGGAATTTACAAATCTAAAGTGTGTGTTTTGACACAGATACACTCAAACGTGTGTGTACGTCGACAAGACACATTTTTATTTCTGGTTTATGTGAATTAAATGCATTCTAGTTATTAATATATATATTCTCAGGAAGCTTTCCAATTTGTGTCCAATTGAATTATTAATATTAGAATTAACTGGATACTGAATTATACATGTATTATTTGATACATTTAATTCTGTTTATAGTATACTGAAAAAAACTATTTAGTATAGTATAATGATAAACATGCACTGCCGTATGTTTTTGAAATAACTCTCTTCTACTCACAAAGCTGCATTTATTTGATCAAAAACACAGTAAAAACAGTGAAATTTTATTATAATGTAAATCAGCTGTTTTCTATGTGAATATACAGTAAAGTGTAATTTATTCCTGTGATCAAAGCTGAATTTATCATCATTACTCCAGTCTTCAGTGTCACATGGTCCTTCAGAAATCACTATAATATGATGATCTGATGCTCAAGAAACATTTATGATTATTATCCATGTTCATATTTGTGTGTAAACTGTGATACATTTTATTTTCCAGGGTTTTTTGATGAATAGAAAGTTCAAAAGAACAGCATTTATTTGAAATAGAATCTTTTAAAACATTATAAATGTCTTTACTGTCACTTTTGATGGATTGCGTCTTTGATTAATTAGATTTCTAGAGTTCAGCAGTGATGTTCAAATGTGAAACCTGCCCTTAAAATGCTGATGATGCAAACATACCTTCATCTTCATGCTCTTCGTGATTTTCTCCACTTTCCTGAGCCAAAGACAGCATCCTCTCTTTCCCTCTCTTAAACTTCTGCTGTCGGCTCTTGATGCGGTCCATCCTGAGGGAAACGGACAGAGGAAAAGACAGCAGATTTGTGTTTTTGCTTGAGTTGACCTAATTCAGCTTTTCCCTTGAACACAATCAAAGTAATTGAAGATAAAGAGGCAGAGAGTTTGAGAATGTGTCTTCATGCAAAGAGAACAGCCTGAGGTATCTCTGCTTGCTTATCACTGCTTGTCTTAGTTTTTTTTGCTTGAATAAAAAAAAAAACACATTATTTTCCTCGTATTCTCCATTGTTCGGCTCCTCTCTTCCCAGTCTGTCAGTAGGTGCGTTTCCATTACAGATTTGCGCAAAACTTTTGCGATTTTTTCTAAATGTCGACAAAAATGTATTGCGAAATGACGCCGTTTCCATTAAACGATGTTATGCGACTAAAACGTCATTTTTTCCTCTCGCGGTAATCATTACAAAAATCATAGTGACGGATGTTGATGGGTTTATGTATATCAGCCACTGCACTGACCATTATTAATAATCAAAGGAAACGTGTGTGTGTGTGTGTGTGTGTGTGTGTGTGTGTTTTGTGTGTGTGTGTGTGTGTGTGTGTGTGTGTTGTGATCCAGCATTATTGGTAAGGAAAGACTCTTATAGTGTGAGCGGCTCATATGATGAGTTTCTGGGTGTTTCTCCTCATTTCTGCTTCGAGATCTTGATGATTGTGGCATTTCTTTGAGGTTTAGAATCCAGTATTTCTGTAATTTTTTTGTCTTTTATGAGTTTAATAAAGAACTCTGTCTCGTCTTCTGTCCAAACACACCGTGTCATCTATGTCAGGTGACTGTAAATGTGCAAAAAACTGTTTCCATTGCAGGTTTGCGAAATATTTCTTTTTCGAATTGCCTGAAAAACCTCCTCATGCGAGCGTAAATTTTTTTTTTAGACAAATGGGAGTTTTTGCAAAATCGACGCATTTCCAGTGGGCGTATTTTCAATTCGCAATTTCAATTAGCACAATTAGAAGGGTAATGGAAACGTGGCGACTAAAGCTCTGTTTATGAAGCCCCTCCTCCTGAAAAGCACACTTTTCTCTGATTGGTCGGCTGGAGCAGTGTGTTGTGATTGGTCAACCGCGTCGAGTGTGTTTGAGAAATGTCCCGCCCCTTTCCATAACCGCCAGTTTAACACACTACTAAATAACTCAACCAGGCCCCGCCCCTTTATTCTGCGTATTAATTATTATAATGAGGAATATTGTGGCGTGTTCGTTCCCGGAAGAAACTCAAGATACAATGGAGGCGTTTCAGGAGTTCAGAAACACTGATATAGAGAAGAACTGGAGCTTTTTAATGCTCAAACTGCAACATTACACAGTAAAAAAGCTGGAACAAAGCAGAATAGGAACCAATAAGCAACACAGAATCTCCTTTATTTGTGTTCATGCATCCATAAGCATGTTTTCATCGGACTGTATGAAAGGAATGCAGTAGCTGGCAGTGAACAATGAGACATTGTGAGCCGTTGATGAACTCACTGTCTCTTCAGGAGATCCATCGACTTCTTCTCTTCTTCTATTCTGGCTTTCACCGCCTTCACGATGGTGGCCTGAAACAGCTCCGCTCCTCTGACACACAATGAACAAACACACAAACCACAGCATGAACAACTCACAGATGCCCTTCGAATAAATATTATCACATTCTGAAATATTATGAGGAGTCAAAGTGTGCAAGTGCTTATTACAGTCAAAGCTAAATTTATTCAGACACATTTCTCACATTATCAGTTTATTCGCTATAGTTTAGAAAATGGTAATAAAATATGAGCAGAACTCAGAGTTATGAACTCAGTGGATATTTGACAGGTTTTGTCCGTCCTTCTGTTAGACTCTCACACATGAATTATGTTGAATATCTGTCAGCTGTTAAATTTAACTACACAATTAGATAATACCAGTTTAGCTCAACCAGTTACCCACAATGCTTCATGTTGTTCAGTCTGTGTGTAAAAAGAGCATTAGTTATTAAAGAAAAAACACTTCAGCAAAACATCATCAGCTCAAAGTGACCCAATAGTTTTTGGTCTCGTATTTGTATATATTTTACTGGTAGTCACTGTATGAAGAATTATTGTGTATAATATGTCACAGTTTACTTTATTTTGCTCTCCTCACTTACATAAATGAACTATAGTCTTCTGCACACACTAGTAAACAAATATCAAAAATTATATCTGGTGTCTGAATAATGTTTGGTTTGACTGTATATCTCATTTGTTTGTTTTATGAAGCGGTGATGTGGTCTTGATATTTCCTAGACGTTAAAGGGATAGTTCACTCCAAAACATAAACTCTGTCAGTAATTACTCTCCCTCATGTTGTTCAACCCCGTAAGACTTTCGTTCATCTTCGGAACACAAATGAAGATATTTGTGATTAAATCTGAGAGCTGGGTCACTCCTCCATAGGCTTCTAAGGGATTGAAACTTGCCGGCCCAGAAAAGTTATTAAAGAAATCGTTAAAATAGTCCAAGTGACTACAGTGGCTCAATCTTAAGTTTATCAAGCGACGAGAATACTTTTTGAGCGCAAAAAAAAACAAAAATAACAACTTTATTCTGACTTTATTATCTGTCGGCCTCGAGTGAGTTATCGTAGTGTAACAGCGCAGCGCTTCTGGGTTGTACGTCACACACACTGTAGTCACTTGGACTATTTTAACGCTTTCTTTAATAACTTTTCTGGGCCGGCAAGTTTCAATCCCTTAGAAGCCTATGGAGGAGTGACCCAGCTCTCAGATTTAATCACAAATATCTTCATTTGTGTTCCGAAGATGAACGAAAGTCTTACGGGGTTGAACAACATGAGGGAGAGTAATTACTGACAGAGTTGACATTTTTAGGTGAACTATCCCTTTAAGTAAAAAAAACACATACAATTCTGATTACATTGACACACAGACACAGAAGAAAAACAAACAGTGTGTGTGTGTGTGTGTGTACCTGTAATCATTTGTTAACAAACATGTATTCATTACTTCAATGAGCTCATTGTTGCTTGAATTAATACCTTTTTTGCTAACTGTGATTTTATATGTACATTTCTGAAATACATAACTTAGACCACTGTAAATTGTAATGTGGACTGATGTGTTTTCTGTAAAGCTGCTCTGAAATGATGTGTATTGTGAAAAGCGCTGCACACGTGATCGTGAGATGAACTGTACCTGGAGGCGAGGACCTGAGAGGAGCGGATGTCGGCCACGACGTGGAGGAAGTAGTAGCTCATGAACACTCGTCTCTGCAGGAGAAGGAAGGCGAAACAGATGCTGTCCCAGATGATCCCCGCCTCGTCACTCGGCAGCTCACACTGCTTATGTGCGTTCTGCTCCGCTGAGGACAGGACACGCATCAACATCGCTTATTAAAATTCATATTAATCACAATTGCATAGAATAGACCAAATAAGTCAGGGCAAAAATATAAAAATAAAAACAAGGAAATCACGCACACTATCAATACTTTAATAGCAACGTTATTACGTTAAAACGGCAGGCATATACAATTATACATTAAAAAAATATTATTATTAATTACTATTAACAGGCACATTAAAAGTGAAATTAATATGAGCTAATAATTAACCTTTATAAGCTTTTCAGCCATTTTTTTGTTTATAAAAATGGTTTTCTCAATCTGAGTGGTTCAAAACTTGGTGACTTTTTTTTTTATATGCAATATAATCAAACAAACAAAATCAAAAAATCATGTGGACATAAAAAAAAAAAAAAATCAAAAAGCTTAGCCCTTAGAATTTATATTGAATTTATATAGAATTATATTGTAAAACAGCGAGTTAAAGTGCCACTATTTTAAAAGTTCCTAATTTTGTTTTCTCCTACTACAAGTTTACATGCATCTGAGGTCTAGCCTCGTGAGACCATCCTGATCTCGCGAGCTTTCAAGGTTTCACTCGCAGATCAGTCTGGATACTTTCCGTTAAAGAAAATTTGGGAGCAGTTCACCAAACGAACGTCCAATCAGCGTTGGCTTTGAGGCGGGTTGAGGTGTGACGCAACGAGAAGCGCGACAGTTCAGTCTAAAGAACATGGCGGCTTCAGTTATTTGTAAATTGTAGTTACATAAACGGCAAATATCCTTTGCCGACATGTTGCTTATTTGCTGAGCTAACGAGCCTTTACCTGCAGCAGCAAGAGTAGCCTGGCTTGTGGTTGTGTTTTCGTTGTCGCTCTCATATGCTTCGTTGATCTGATTGGTTGATTTGGCCCGTCTATCACCAACATAGGCCAATCAGCTACCCAGTATTTTCGCCCCTTACCAAAACTACTTCAACGGAAGGTTTCCAGATGGATATGCGGAGCAAATCCATCTGGCGGAGTCAGGTTATCTGAGGTCAACATTGTATAATAAAGCAATAATTCCCTTGAAGCCGTGATTTACAGTGGATGTAGAACAGCTGAGGCGTTGTTAGATGCGGAGCGCAGTTAAAACACCTACATTCACTGTAAAACACGGCTTCAAGGGGCTTATTGCTTGTATAAAATGGTTACTCCACAAAGATATGTATTTTAATATTAATTTTACTCATAAAATAAACACCAGCAACAAATACTATAATGTTATAACACATGTATTCCTCCGCCAAGCAACACATGCAGCAACAAAGCATCACAGACGGCAGTTGCGCAGTAACACTGATGTAATGCGCTCACAGGTGTGTGTGTGTGTGTGTGTGTGTGTGTGTTGAGTCATTTACAACGCCTTTCGAACGCGGCTCAACCAATCAGAATCAAGGACCGGAACTATCCGTTTTATAATATCCACTGCAGCATCAGCTCTTTTCTCACAGTGTCTGAAACGGTTCGATCAATGATTCAGATTCTCTAAGCCCCGCCTCTTTCAGAGCTGCTCTGCCCTGATTGGTCAGACGGCTCACTCTGTTGTGATTGGTCGACCGTTTACTGCACGTGTCAGAAACCGAACGCTCATCATCATACCTGAGTCTCAGCTCTTGATCACAGTGATACGAACAGTAACGATGGCGTGGGTTTTACCGTATCAATCTCATCAGTGGATTTGCTTTGTCAGCAGAAAACAGCATCTTCTCGACACGAACAACACGAACTAAACTCTTCCAGTCTCAGATACACTAGTGTTTGTGGGCGGAGCTAAGAGTCGCTGTTCAGCCAATCAAGACTAGACACTGGAATTATGCAAATTAGTTGAGAAGTGAGGAAGCGAGTGCTCAGAATCCCTTCTTTCTTTTAGGAGACAATAACTCTTTTACATTCACAAACAGCTGCATTACTCACTACATGACAGATAATATACACCGAATAGAGGCACTTTAAAATGATTACTTAACATAATAATTTTAAAATTACATTGTATAAATTTTTTTAGTTGTTTCACACATCACAATCATATCCTATAAATCAGTGGTCTCAAACTCGCGGCCCGCGGGGTGATATTTTGTGGCCCCCTACTTGACATTAAAGTTTAATGTTAGTGCGGCCCGTCATTGCGTGTGCCGCGTTTTAAAAAATATTTTTTTTTATCCCTTATGGGCTACCATAGATAGTCTCGTGACAGCTTACGGTGGGCTTGTTGTCAATAGTTGTCATAGACAACCGCGAAGTACAAACATACTGCGCGCGTCGCTTCAATTATGAGCGCGGTTGCCGCGCGCCTACATTTGAAATAACAAACTTGAGCGCGCAAAATAAGTGAGCGCGATATGTGAACAAACAAATTAATAAGACGGGCAGACATGACTGCAAATATTTGTATTTCAAAAGCAATAATTGTTTTTCTAAGTATAATAAAAGAAAATGTGCCTTCCAAAAAAACAAAAAAAAACAGTCAATATCATTAATGTGTTGTATAAAGAAGATAAAAAGGACATAAGCAAATATAAATATCACAAATATGTGTTATAGGGAAAAGACAAAGAAAGTTTGTAAAATGAACTTCAACTGTCAGAAGGACAGCTCATGAAGAACCAGTCATGTACAGAAAGGAATGGTTAAATTCAGAGGAACAGTTCAGAAGAAACGTTAATAATAAATATTGAGAAGATTGGATCAGTTGTGCTCCTTTTTTATAATACTTGAATACTATTTTTTTGTGGAATACTTGATGCGGCCCAGCCTGACCCAGACTCTACCTCCAGCGGCCCCCGTTAAGTTGAGTTTGAGACCCCTGCTATAAAGTGAGTCCAAAGGCGGCATTTTTATAATTTGTGAGTTATTTGTTATGCAAGGTTAATTTTAGGTTAGATTTCACAGTTTTCAGCATAACAAACATGGGATTTGTGGCACCGAAAAGTCATGGGACACAAAAGTGTACAATGAATGTTGAAATTGAGCATTCAATTTCTTGAACCAAAGAGGAAATGACAGCATAACTTACGTTTTGAATATCCTTTTATAGTGCAAGCCAGACTGAACAACTGAATCAGCCAGCAGTGATTCGCCACCAGCGCTTTTATATATCCACAGGCCGCGACCTGAGAGACGAGAGAACCGAAACTATAATCACATACAGCTAAAATATCAAGTTCATTTTATTTATATAGCACGTTTTATAACAGCCACCGACTGACCAAAGTGCTTTACAGAACTACAAAATTAAAAGACAATAATAGCATGCATAACAGCACAGCACAGATAAGTACAGCAAAGCTAAGAACAGCATTAAACAGGAGTAGCAAAACAGTGTCGGACTTAAAGGATTAGTTCACTTATAAAAAAACTTTTGCTGATAATTTACTCACCCCCATGCCATCCAAGATCTCCATGTCTTTCTTTCTTCAGTGGAAAAGAAATGAAGGTTTTTGATGAAAACATTCCAGAATTTTTCTCCATATAATGGACTTCAATGGGACCCAAACGGTTCAAGGTCCAAATGACAGTTTCAGTGCAGCTTCAAAGGGCTTTAAACGACACCAGACGATGAATAAGGGTCTTATCTAGCCAAACCATCGGTCATTTCAAAAACAAATAAAAATGTTTAAGTTTTATAAGCACAAATGCTCGGCTTGCTCTGTTCATGTGACGTCACGTGATACGCAATTACGTTGAAAAGGCCACGAACAAACGTCATGAACACGCATCACAGAACAGAGCAAGGCGAGCATTTGTGCTTATAAAAAAAGTAAACTTTATTTATTTTTGAAATGGTTTGGCTAGATAAGACCCTTATTCATCGTCTGGTGTCGTTTAAAGCCCTTTGAAGCTGCACTGAAACTGTCATTTGGACCTTGAACCGTTTGGGTCCCATTGAAGTCCATTATATGGAGAAAAGTCCTGGAATGTTTTCATCAAAAACCTTCATTTCTTTTCCACTGAAGAAAGAAAGACATGGACATCTTGGATGACATGGGGGTGAGTAAATTATCAGCAAAACTTTTTTAAAATTGAACTAATCCTTTAAAATATTAAATAAGAGAACAGAAATAACAAAAACAGTATCAGACTCATCAATAATAAAACAGAAATGGCATTATAAAATGCCAAAATATCATTTCTGTGTATCTCAAATGTTGGATGAACCTCTTTGAAAGAGAACAGCGTTGTTTGTTAATGAGAAATAGTTTTCATTTGACACCCTTAGGTGTGTAATTAATTATTCATCAAATCCCACAAACACTTCATTCACTCTGAATTCAGAGCATACATTATTATTTATTTCAGCCCACGGGTATATTTAAAGCTAATTTTCTACACCTTGAATTAACCAAATGTATGAGATGCTTACTGAGAGAATGTTTTTCATGGTGATAACAAACACGTTGTACGCTATGAGGAAGTCCCAGTAATGAAGGATGCTTTTGATTGGCTTCAGCAACAGCTCGCCTCCAAAAATCAGGAAGTAGAAGCATGCGACCAGGTAACCCATACAGAAGATGCTGATGCGTGTGGTGCCCGTGATGAAGATGATGGTGAGGACGAACCAGAACAGGTAACTGAACATGATCACCTTCAGCATGTCCAAATACGACCTGCAAAGATGAAACATCCTTTTATAGATCATACTTGTATATTACAGTAGTCAACATTTGAAGAGGATCAAACAAGTTCAAAGTTGTCCTAAGACAAGAACGGGTATAACCTTGATGAAAGGTTTTGATCCACTTCGAATGTTGACTACTGTATATTCTCCTCATTCACTCGATTAATTTGCTCCGGATGAATATTATTGTTGTTACAGGGCTTGTATTTCAGTGTGGGATTGCGTGTATTGTGCATAATTTCAATCATTCCTGCAGATTTAGTGTTCACACCCAAAGTACACACACATAAAGCCATCTCTCAGAACTAAATTGAGCTATTTTTCACTGCCTATTGCATTTAAACAGTCAAATACACACAAAATAATGTCAAAAAGCCAGTCTTGTCGTAGTCATGTAAACACAGTCAGTTTTAAGTGAACGTAAACAGTTGAGAAAGAAAACACATGTGTAACAGTATAATGGATCTGTGCATCAGGTCTTAAAGTGACAGTAGCCTAATAAACCTGCTGCCAAATTATGAGATAATATTAAAAATATCTATATGTCAGTTTTCCTAATGGTATCAATGTCAAAATTGTGGCCAATGAAAATGCTGAGTGGCTAGTAACTTTGGAAAAGCACTAGCAACAGTGGCTGGTGAGCAAAAAAGTTAATGTCAAGCCCTAATGATAATAATCATAAATGTTTCTTGAGCATCAGATCATCATATTATAGTGATTTCTGAAGGATCATGTGACACTGAAGACTGGAGTAATGATGCTGAAAATTCAGCTTTGACCACAGGAATAAATTACACTATTATATATTCACATAGAAAACAACGGTTTTAAATTGGAATAATATTACACTATTTTTTGGCATAACTTTGGTATAAAGTTCAAGAACACTGACTGTAAATTATGTGGTGTGATATGATGATATTAGCAAGGTCAGGTCATTGCTATTGTCCATTTTACACTCCTTTTATGAACATTTTGAAAGTAACAGCAGTCCTGGATCCCTCGGAATTACCCATGTCACATTAGCTGTTTATTTTGATTTATTATTGGAATATGCAACTATAATAATAAGGATAATGATGAAGAAGTGGAAAAACTGACCGCACTTGTGTTATCCTCTAAATATGATCAGAGCATCAGACAAGCATCATTAAGAGCAGAAAATCTCCAAATTCCTTCATCGCCATCATCATTTCTAATAGTTTGCACTGGCTGACGACAGCAGAGAGAGTGCAGAATCACGACGGCTGATGGATCCCTCGAGCAGAGATAAAGTGCACTGTCCTGATCTAGAATAACTATTCATCATCTCGTTTTACTCCACAATATCAAGCTCAGCTGATCCTCAGAACACAGACTAAAGCCGAGTTTCTATCCACTTCTCAATGGAATTATCTGAAGTTCGGTAAAAAAGCTCATGTGAATAAAGCTGGTGAAAGTGTGTTTCCATCCAATGGCTTTAAAGCGAATAAAAACCTGTGTGTAATGACGTCACATGCTGTTTTGAGATCAAATTGGTATATCGAATTGATTTGAGACATTTTAAGGCGTTTCCACTCATTTTCGCACAACATTCAGGCAAACATTTGCGAACAAAGTTTTGCTAGACAAAATGGATCGCGCCATAATAACGTTTCCATCAGCGTTTATCGCATAAGCCGTATATCCATCAAGATAAAATCCCATGAGACCGAACGCATTTCATTTGAGTCGATATTCATGAAATTCAATCGAATTTTACTGTTTCCATAAGACATTTTTCATTCCATATCACTTAATGCGGATAAAAACATGTGGATGGAAACACAGCTTAGGATGCAGGTTTGAAAAAGTAACAATGCAATTACAATTGAAGTTTATTCTGGGCCATATCGGATGGCAGTAAAAGTAATAAGAGTATTAGAATTGCTTTATGTTTTAACTTTCTTGAGTTCCCCATTTAACAAAAAATTTGAATGCAGCTTCATAATGCAATTCTCATGAAGTTTAGGCAATATCACCTCATGTAAACACAACACTTCATATCATATTCAATAAACATAGCTGTAAATAAGTCACATGTTTGGGGCGCTGAAGAAACCGAGTTCATTTTGACAATGTTGTGCTACATGAATATAATGCAGGTTAAAAACATCTGAATAAAGACATTTTAGGTGTGTAACTGAACAATCAAGGACATCCATAGAAATGTGTTTTGTATTTGACATAAGTAGATTAAAACAGTGTCCAGTTTTATGCTGTGAATAAATCAGTAAAAATAACCACAATTCTAAGTGAATAATCAGATAATGAAAATTGCTTGTAAATGGGAGTGAAAAGGTTTGTAATGTAAACATCTAACTGCAATTAATTCTTGCTCTGATTACTGAAATAATCACATTTTTGGTGCATATGTAAATGTGGTCAATATTTTAATTTATTCTGCTGTAATTATGACAAAGCTGCGTTTTTGTAATATAAACTGGGAGTGTTGAAAAATTAACAGTATGATCTTGAATAAAGACAATAGTTAGGGTTATGGGTGTGTGTGTGTGGGGGGGGGCTTAAAAGAAATATGGTGTGTGTTTTTCAGCATTTTAATTCAGTTATATTATTTTTATATAACTATTTTTTTTAAAGTGATTCTGCAGCCTTTTTTTGCAAAGCAATATGATGCTGGATAAAAGCACAAGGAATACAAATCCGTAATGTTATTTTTGATTTGAAATGGACCTTTCAACGTATTTCAAAAGATCAAAACATCAAAATAATATAAGGCTAAATCTAATTCTGGAATATATTGTATAATGATGAATATAGAGATGTGTTTTGTGAGTGAGTGAGATCAGGTCGTAGGTGACGTCTGACCTGCAGTGGATGAAGTCGGGCACAGGGTTGTGTTGGCTGAAGCTGGCGGCGTCCAGATCCCGACAGATCTCCACATTATCACCGGCCAACATCTGCACGGGCGTCACACACTCCTCCTCAAACACACGGCCCTGCAGCGACGCGCACAGCAGCAGCAAGAAGTCGTCTACACACAGAACTACAGTTAAACCCAGCAAGAAGTCGTCTACACACAGTACCACAGTTAAACACAGCAAGAAGTCGTCTACACACAGAACCACAGTTAAACACAGCGAGAAGTCGTCTACACACAGAACCACAGTTAAACACAGCGAGAAGTCGTCGTCTACACACAGAACCACAGTTAAACACAGCGAGAAGTCGTCTACACACAGAACCACAGTTAAACACAGCAAGAAGTCGTCTACACACAGAACCACAGTTAAACACAGCAAGAAGTCGTCGTCTACACACAGAACCACAGTTAAACACAGCAAGAAGTCGTCGTCCACACACAGAACCACAGTTAAACACAGCGAGAAGTCGTCTACACACAGAACCACAGTTAAACACAGCGAGAAGTCGTCTACACACAGAACTACAGTTAAACACAGCGAGAAGTCGTCTACACACAGAACTACAGTTAAACACAGCAAGAAGTCGTCGTCTACACACAGAACGTCTCAGGTTACTATTGTAACCATAGTTCCCTGAGAACAGGGAACGAGACGATGCGTCGAAACGCTGCGGGAACGTCTTCTGCGTGATTGCGTCTGAAGCATCTATGCCAACTAGTCCAATGGAAAAAGGGAATGAGCGTCACGGGCGGGTGACGTCATGACCAGGAAAGGATAAGAGCACTTCCGCTGCTCGCCGGCATTTAGCTTCGACAGTGCCGAAGCAAGCCGATCGCAGGGACGCCAGAAGTATGGCAGGGGGACGCATCGTCTCGTTCCCTGTTCTCAGGGAACTATGGTTACAATAGTAACCTGAGACGTTCCCTTATCGAAAAGGGAACTTCGAGATGCGTCGAAACGCTGCGGGAACGAGAATACCCAATGCGCCATAATTCAAGTACCTGAGTGTCAGACTGTTCAGCTAAGCACTAAGCACCTGAGAACCTGGGGCAGCATCCAGGTCCAAACTGTAAAATCTCACGAATGTGAGCGGAGAGGACCAGCCCGCCGCATCACAAACATCTTGGAGAGAAACCCCATGCAACAAGGCTTTAGAAGCCGCCATACTCCTGGTGGAATGAGCTCGGACCGCCAAAGGACAAGGCTGGCCCGAGTACTCATAAGCAAGTGAAATAGCCTCGACTATCCACTTACTGACTGTCTGTTTTGAAGCAGGAAGACCTTTTTTAGGTGATCCAAAGCAAATAAATAGTTGATCGGACTTCCTGATTGAGGATGTCCGATGTACATATGTGTCCAATGCTCGCACTGGACACGACAAGTGCAGTCTTTCCTGGTCCGCAGTTGCAAACGGAGGAGGACAGAAAGCCTGCAGCACAATAGGCCTCGGAGTCAAGGTCGGCACCTTAGGGACGTATCCCTGTTTTGGATAAAGGAACGCCTTGACCATCCCCGGAGCAAATTCAAGGCAGGTGGGGGAGACCGAAAGAGCCTGAAGGTCACCAACTCTCTTGAGGGACGAAATAGCTAGGAGAAAGATGGTCTTAAGAGTAAGGAACTTCTCTGAGACCGATTCTAAGGGCTCGAATGGAGCCCTAGACAGGCCTTCTAGAACTACAGTCAAATCCCAAGCTGGCACCTTAGTGCGAGTTGCAGGCCTCAGCCTCAAAGTGCCACGAAGGAAACGTGTAATCAGGGGGTCTCGACCCAAAGATAAACCTCCCACCATGGTATGATAAGCCGCAATGGCTGCCACGTAAACTTTTAGTGTGGAAGGACATAGACCTGACACAAAGCGCTCCTGCAGGAACTCGATTACTGTGTTGACAGAACAATTAACCGGATCCCACTGATGTCGGTGACACCATAAGGAGAAAACTCTCCATTTAAGCGCATAGAGTTTCCTCGTAGCTGGAGCTCTGGAGCTTAGGATGGTCTCAACAGCCTCAGCTGAAAGACCACTATCTACAAGTTGGGCCCCCTCAGAGGCCAAACCCAAAGATTCCATATCTCTGGCCGAGGGTGAAATATTGTGCCCCCGGCCTGAGACAGAAGGTCCCTCCTCAAAGGGATCTCCAATGGAGGCCCGTCTAACAGAAGGATCAGGTCCGCAAACCAGATCCGACTTGGCCAGCGTGGTGCTACTAGCAGTAGGCTTATCCCACACTGACGGACCCGCTCCAGAACTCCTGGGAGCAGAGCAACAGGGGGAAAGGCGTACAGACGTAGCCTCGGCCACGTCTGCACCATGGCATCCAGCCCCAGGGGGGCCGGGTGAGTAAGTGAATACCAGAGGGGACAGTGCGTCGTGTTGTGAGACGCGAACAGGTCCACCTCTGCTCTGCCATATGCCTCCCAGATTTTCTCCACCGCCTCGGGGTGGAGTCTCCAATCCCCTGGCCTCAGCTCCTGCCTCGACAGGATGTCTGCTCCTATATTCTGGTCCCCAGGAATATACACTGCCCTCAGGGAGAGTACCTTCCCCAGGGACCACAGGAGGATCTGGTGCGCCAGTTTGCAAAGCGGACGCGACCTCAGACCCCCCTGGCGGTTCAGATAAGAGACCACTGATGTGTTGTCTGTTCGAACGAGCACATGATGGCCTCTTAGGTCCGGAAGGAAATGTCTCAACGCATTGAAGACAGCCATCACCTCCAGGCAATTGATGTGCCACGAAAGATGATGGCTTTTCCACAGACCCTGAACCGAGCGGCCTTCCATTACCGCTCCCCAGCCGGTGAGGGAAGCATCTGTCGAGATAGTAGCTCGATGGCAAAGAGCTCCCAACACCGGGCCCTGGGTTAAGAACCAGTGTTTCCTCCATATCTCTAAGGCACGAAGGCATCGCCGCGTAACCTTGATCATACGGAGTGGGTTTCCCCTCGGGGAGAACCCTCTGGTCCTGAGCCACCACTGTAAAGGCCTCATGTACAGCAGGCCAAAAGGTACACGTTGGACGCTGCTGCCAGTAGACCCAACAGTTTCTCGAACTGTTTTACAGTGCGTGACTGACCTAGCTTTAGCTCTTTGGTGGCTGCCAGGATAACAGCTACACGAACGGGCGATAGGCTGGCCCTCATCGTCACTGAATCCCATACCACACCAAGGAAAGTGGTTCTCAATACTGGAGAAAGCACACTCTTCTTGGTATTGAGCATCAACCCCAACATCTGCATAAGAGCGAGAACGACACCTCGGTGCCGAACCGCCAACTGCTCCGATTCCGCAGAATCAGCCAGTCACCGATGTAGTTCAGAATACGTACGCCCTGAAGCCCAAGGGGGCTAGAGCTGTATCCACGCATTTCATGAACGTGCGGGGTGATAAAGCTAGACCGAAAGGAAGAACCCGATATTGGTATTCTTTGCCCCCGAAAGAAAACCCTAGGAACTTCCTGTGCTGAGGGAGGATGGAGATATGGAAGTATGCATCCTTTAGATCTATCGTGACAAACCAGTCCTCGGATCTGATTTGGGTCACGATCTGCTTGAGGGTCAGCATCTTGAACTTGAGTTTCTGAACTGACCGATTCAACAGGCGAAGATCTAAAAAGGGATGCAACCCTCCATCCTTTTTTGGAACAATGAAATAACGGCTGTAAAAACCCGACTCTCGGTCGGGTGAGTACACCTGTTCTATAGCCTCTTTGCTAACAGGGCCCTTACTTCTTGCTCCATTACCAGAGCCTGCTCGGGATGCACCACTGTGGGTAGCACCCCGCTGTAACGAGGAGGACGAGAGCCAAACTGGATTCTGTATCCTTTCTCTACAATCTGCAGGACCCAATGAGAAATATTCGGCAGAAGCTTCCACGCTGCCAGAAAATTTACTAAGGGAACCAGCCTCTCGAGGCTGGTCTCCGGTGTTACTGAGAGAGCCAAATCTGGAGCCTGAAACATACCGGCAGGAACTACCTGACCTGACTGCTCTAAAACCCCCCTCAGAGGGCGCGAAACCGATGCTGTGCCGCAGCATAGCACCAGCGACTCGCTGGAGACCACTGCGCCCTGAAGCACCAGAGGTGGCAGGGTTGGCAGGAGGGTCTCGTGAGGACCCCGAAGTGGAACGGGCACCGTATAATGAGGTGAACACCGCTCCACTCCGGTCGGGGCTGTCCTCACAGGCCTGATGCCTAAGCATCAGGACCTTTTTTTTTTTTTTTGAACCGAAGCTTTCTTCGCCTGAAGAACGGTCCTCAGATCCGGCTTAGGCTTAGGCGACTTCGGTTGAGAGGGTTGCGTCTGTCTCCAGTATCTACATGGAGGAACACGAGACGCAGCACTCTCTTTCTGTGCACATAATATGATGAACTCGACGGCTGGGGCTGCTCACGCCCAGCAGCCCCAGGGGGGCTGGACACAGCGAGGGAGAAACCTTATTATATATATATTTTTTTATATATATATATATATCTTTTATCACCTAACAACGACCGCATGGAATGCGTCGCCGAAGAGACCCGAAGGCTCAAATTTCGCTATATCCAGAACCCCAGCAGATCGGCCTGATAAGCCTGGAGCATTATAATATAGATTTCTATAAACATTCTCCAGCTGACCTGCTGCCGTATAAGCTTTACCCATAAAACCAAAGTAGTTCTGCTTAAACCTACGCGCTGCCTCGGCAAACGCGAGATCCCAGCCACAGAATCTTATTTTTGCAAAATACACTCGAAATCTAAGCGGTGCCTCGGCAAACGCGAGATCCGAGCTAGATTCTGATTACAACATTAAACCTACACGCTGCCTCGGCAAACGCGAGATTCTTTAGTATAGGCTTATGAGCAAAGCAGAGACTTAAATGATGATACTGGACCAGGTGAAAAAATAGCATTTTCCTATTTTTATTTCTGTTCAGCCTGGGGCATCATATCATAACCGTAATCTTTCAACCCTCTAATCTTGAATAAACATTTAACACGAGGGCTGAAGGTAGTGATAAATACGGTTTATTCCATAATTTAAATATTCAGTGTGTAAATCAGGGAAAAAATGGAAGCCTCGTGGAGGAGATAATGTGATAGAAATAAGAAAACGCTCGTCAAGTTTCTTAGGACGAGCGTTCCTTTTTCTCAGCTGGCCATTAAATATTTAATTTACTAACAGCACGGGACAAAACCTCCACCAGTTCATCATATACTGGAAAAATAGATGGCGAATCTAATTCAACAGTGTGTGTGCTTGCTTTCACTTTCAATATTCTTAACACAAACCTCCTCGGAGGAAGAAAATGAAGGAAAAAAGGGCTTTCTCTCCCCGAGCGGAAGAAACCGCAGACGTGCTTCCAACACCGGGGAGATAGAGCTGGATCTTCCGGGCAAGGAAGAAGAAAAGGCCCTCGGACCGTTCTCCCACCCCCCAAAAGATCCTTTTGCGATCCCCAGGAATGCATTCTCCGCCCGCCTCGGCAAACGCGGGTCCTGTATCCCGTGAGAATCGCGAGCCTGCCACTATCATACAGAGTGACAGGCGAGAGCAGAGCATGCTAATCTGGTAGTTTCACTTTCACAATGTTAGCACTCAACATGCTATTACTCTCAAACAAATTGACACAAAGCTGTGTGTGTCCCCACCCGTTTAAATAAACGCGGGCAGGGAGGAACACACTGTTTGTACATTTGTTTCGCCATAACGATACCAACAATATTGCAACAGACAACAATAAATAGACAGGGACAGTTTGACACAGATCGCTTGCTGAGGCACAGAAGCTAAATGCCGGCGAGCAGCGGAAGTGCTCTTATCCTTTCCTGGTCATGACGTCACCCGCCCGTGACGCTCATTCCCTTTTTCCATTGGACTAGTTGGCATAGATGCTTCAGACGCAATCACGCAGAAGGCGTTCCCGCAGCGTTTCGACGCATCTCGAAGTTCCCTTTTCGATAAGGGAACCACAGTTAAACACAGCGAGAAGTCGTCGTCTACACACAGAACCACAGTGAAACACAGCAAGAAGTCGTCGTCTACACACAGAACCACAGTTAAACACAGCGAGAAGTCGTCTACACACAGAACCACAGTTAAACACAGCGAGAAGTCGTCTACACACAGAACTACAGTTAAACACAGCGAGAAGTCGTCTACACACAGAACTACAGTTAAACACAGCGAGAAGTCGTCTACACACAGAACCACAGTTAAACACAGCGAGAAGTCGTCGTCTACACACAGAACCACAGTTAAACACAGCAAGAAGTCGTCTACACACAGAACCACAGTTAAACACAGCGAGAAGTCGTCTACACACAGAACCACAGTTAAACACAGCGAGAAGTCGTCTACACACAGAACCACAGTTAAACACAGCGAGAAGTCGTCGTCTACACACAGAACCACAGTTAAACACACCGAGAAGTCGTCGTCTACACACAGAACCACAGTTAAACACAGCGAGAAGTCGTCTACACACAGAACCACAGTTAAACACAGCAAGAAGTCGTCTACACACAGAACTAGTTAAACACAGTAAGAAGTCGTCTAAACACAGAACCACAGTTAAACACAGCAAGAAGTCGTCGTCTACACACAGAACCACAGTTAAACACAGCGAGAAGTCGTCGTCTACACACAGAACCACAGTTAAACACAGCGAGAAGTCGTCTACACACAGAACCACAGTTAAACACAGCGAGAAGTCGTCTACACACAGAACCACAGTTAAACACAGCGAGAAGTCGTCTACACACAGAACTACAGTTAAACACAGCGAGAAGTCGTCTACACACAGAACCACAGTTAAACACAGCGAGAAGTCGTCTACACACTAGGGATGGGCATTCGATTAAATTTTCTTAGTCGATCGTCGGGAGAATTAACGATCGACTATCGATTAATCATTAATATTTTTATTTTCAAATTCATTATTTATTTAACTTTTTATAAACTAAAAATTCAATGAAAATACAAAAATACAGCGTGTTTTTCCTCGATTAGATCTTTATTAGGCTACAAGATGATCAACTTGTGGCAGTTAAACTGGACGTTCGGTTATAGGCTAAACTTGAAGATATGCTGCGGTGCTAGTCTAACACAACAGAACCTGCAGCTGCAAGTTGGCATCTTAAACAGAGACCCTCGTTTGTTCCTAAATAATAAAAAAATCATGTTAAACAATAACTTAACCAAAAACATAATAATACTTAGATCTGACAGGTTTTGTCAAAATCTAACTCAAAACTATCCAAGGCACGGAGTCAAGAAAGAGTGAGAGAGATTAGCCTAAGTTACCTTACAATCAATTAGCCTAGCTAGGCTACTAAACAAAGCCTCATAAAAAATAACTAGTAACTCACATACAACTTCTACACCAGTCTACTGATTTTTGTTGAGAAATTTGTTGATGACATGATCTGGGGTCAGACGCGACCGCAACCTGGTGACCGTCAAGCGTGTTTACATTTTCGCCTGGCTGTTCCCCGCGAGTCTCCGCAGAGTGCTCGCGCACCTCCCCAAACGGACGAGGCGTTTATATTCGACGCGCTCGCCTGTGAAACACCGAATACCACAATGACATAATTTTTGCCGCGCTCACCTTCGCGCTCGGGCGGACGCGTCGAGTGTAAACAAGGCTTCAGTCCAGCCGCTGAAAACACCCGCTCTGATGGGACTGACGTTGCCGGGATGCACAGGAACCTCCGCGCTAACTTGACCAGCCACTTTCCACTCACACTGCGCAGCAGCATTAGTTTAATGATAATCGATAACAAATTAACGTGATCGACGAAATTCTTAACGATCAATAATCGATCGTCGATTAATTGTGCCCATCCCTACTACACACAGAACCACAGTTAAACACAGCAAGAAGTCGTCTACACACAGAACCACAGTTAAACACAGCGAGAAGTCGTCTACACACAGAACCACAGTTAAACACAGCAAGAAGTCGTCTACACACAGAACGTCTCGGGTTATGACTATAACCCTTGTTCCCTGAGAAGGGAACGAGACAATGCATCGAGAATCGACACTTTGGGGACGCTCCCTTAGCGTGCGCCTCTGAAGTAAAAATGAAACTAATCCAATCCTGATTGGTGTTGCGTCGTGACGTAACATGTGACGGCATAACCGGAAGCATAAAGGTGACGCTGACGCATAGAATGCCAGCCTCGCGATGAAGCAAGACGCTCTAAGGCCTCGAGGGGCGTGGCAGAGCGATGCATTGTCTCGTTCCCTTCTCAGGGAACAAGGGTTATAGTCATAACCCGAGACGTTCCCTATCGAGGAAACTCGACAATGCATCGAGAATCGACACTTTGGGGAACGAATGCCCACTAGGCCACGCACCGAAAACAGGCCTGCCCCGGAGTGAAACTGATTCAGGCACTCAGCTAGGACTAGAGCACATGTGCGCCAGGCGTACTAGGGAGGTGCAGAATATAGAACCTAACAAAAGTGTGTGGGGTAGCCCAACCGGCTGCCTCACAGATCTCCTGGATTGGAACTCCCGAAAGGAGGGCCCTAGAGGACGCCATGCCTCTAGTAGAAAGAGCCCTAACGGCCAAAGGTGAAGGCAAATTGCGCACCTTGTAGGCCTACTTATGGTTTGTAAAGCCGGGAGCCCCTAATAGGTGATCCAAAACACACTACAGTAGGTCCGACCTCCTCCAAGAAGAGGACCTCTCAAGGTAAATACTCGGAACTCTGACTGGCAGAGCAAGGAACCTCTCCTTTTCTGCCGACACATGAGGTGGAGGATGAAATACTTGCAGGACCATGGACCTAGCCGTGATAAATTGCACTTAAGGCACATAGCTGGGTCTCGGATGCAGGATGGCCTTAACTCCGCCGGGGGCACATCCCAAGCAAGCTGGCGATAATGCCAGGGCTTGGAGATCTCCCAGTCTCTGTAAAGAAATAGCTAAGAGAAAGGCTATCTTGAACGTGAGGTCCTAGGCGAAGCCGACTGGAGGTATTCGAAGGGAGCCAGGAATAGCCCTTCGAGAACCACCGCCAGGTCCCAGGAAGGAACCCTGGACCTGACTGTCGGTCTCATCCTCCAATACCATGGAGAAATAGTATGACCAGTTGGTGCCTCCCCAAAGGCCCACCATTTAGTGGTGCATGGAATGCCGCAATGGCAGCCACGTACACCCTACATGTGGATGGGGAGAGATTCACAGAGAAATGATCTTGAAGAAACTCCAGAACTGAAGCCATTGGGCAGTTAACTGGGCCTAAATCAAGTTCTCTACACCAAGTGGAAAAACATTCCACTTGAGGCCATATAATCTCCTAGTAGACGGAGCCCTAGAGATAAGTATGGTTTCGACCACCCCAGATGATAGACCAGCATCTAGGTACTGAGCCCCCTCAGAGGCTAGACCCACAATTTCCACAGCTCTGGATGAGGATGGAATATAGTGCCTTCCGCCTGAGACAACAGATCCCTCCTCGGAGGAATCTGCCATGGCGGAGCTATCAGGAGTGAAATTAAGTCTGAAAACCATACTCGGGCTTGCCAACACAGGGCTACCAGAAGAAGACTGATGCCCTCCTGACTGACCCTCTCCAGGACTCGGGAGCAAAGCGATCGGGGAAAAAGCGTACAGGCGAAGCCTCGGCCAGGCCTGTACCATGGCATCCAAGCCCCAGCGGGGCTGGATGAGTGAGGGAGAACCAAAGTGGACAGTTGGACGGACGTCCCTCGAGACGCAAACAGATCCACTTCCACTGGTCCAAACCTCTGCCATATCAACTCCTCCACCTCTGGATGGAGTCTCAATTCCCGGGCCTCAGCCCCTGTCTCGACAGGATGTCTGCTCCCTAATTCAGAACCCCCGGGACATATATTGTTCTTATAGATAATATTTCCCTTGGGACCATAAAATGATCAGATGCGCCAATCTGGATAGAGGGCACAATCTGAGTGTCCTTTGTCGGTTCAGATAAGCTACCACTGAGACGTGGTAACCTTTGATGTCTGTGAGGAAGCTCCTCAGAGCCCTGAACACAGCCAACATCTCTAGGCAATTTATATGCCAAGAATGATGATGGTCCTGCCACAGACCCCTGTCAAAGCGGCCAAACAGTTTCCCGGCGACATGACACCCCTAACACTGGACCTTGGGACAAGAACCAAGGTTTCTTCCATATTAATAGGGAACGAAGGCATCTGCGCGTAACCTTTATTATACGGAACAGATTCCCCTTGGGGAAAAAAACCCTTGGCTTTTGAGCCATCATTGAAGGGGCCTCATGTGAAGCAGGCCCAAAGGAATTACGTTGGATGCCGCTGTTATGAGGACCAGCAGTCTTTGAAATTGCTTTACAATGATGGCCTGGCCTAGTTTTATCCTGGACCCCATGGCCAGGATGGATTCGATACGAACGGGAGACATACGTGCCCGCATCGTAACCGAATTCCGTACCACGCCCAGAAGAGTAGTCTTCTGAGCTGGGTCCAACACCTTTTCTTAGTGTTGAGCCTCAACCCCCGGTTCTGAATGTGGCCAAGGACGACATCTCGATGCCGAACTGCCATTTCCTGAGACTGGGTCAATATGAGCCAGTTGTCGATGTAATTCAGTATACGGATGCCCTGAAGCCTCAGTGGAGCCAGAGCCGCATCCATACACTTTGTGAACGTGCGGGGAGAGAGTGCTAGGCCCAACGGAAGAACCCGATATTGGTATGTTTCGCCCCCGAAAGCAACCTCAGGAACCTCCTGTGATATGGAAGGATGGAGACATGAAATAAGCGTCTTTTAGATCCATCGTGACAAACCAGTCCTCGGATCTGATTTGGTTCACGATAATGGTAACAGTAAGCATTTTGAACCTGAATCTCCTCAAAGAATGATTCAAAAAGCCCTAGATCTAAAATAGGCCTCAGTCCGCCATCCTTCTTTGGAACTATAAAGTACCGGCTGTAAAACCTTGACTCCCTGTCTGGTAGGGGAACACATTCTATGGCCCCTTAATTCCAGTAGAGTCTGTACCTCTTGTTCCATAACCCGAGCCTGTTCTGGAACCACTGCAGTCGGTACCACCCCAGCAAACTAGGGAGGTCGGTGACCGAACTGCAATCTGTACCCATATTTTATAATATTTTATAATATACAGGACCCATATAGATATATGTTCGAAAGGCGTTGCCATTCTTCTACAAAATCTACTAAGGGAACCAGCCCCTCGAGGCTGGCCTCGGGTGTTTTTTGAGCACTATTCTCGACTTCCTGAAGCGGTGGACCGGCAGGAAAAAAGTCGATACAGATTTTGTGACCATAGTCGGTGCCCTGTCGCAAGTTTTTGGGGCGAACGCCATGGTGTGCGTTCGCTGGAAATCGATGTGGCCCGAAGCGTCAAAGACGGCGGGACAACAACATCTTCCCCGAGGGCACCTGCTGCTAGAACAACCTCGATTGTTCCACAGCGGGGGGGCAGCCCTCTTTTTTTTTTTTTTCGCTTCCTGAAACCTGTCAACGACTGTAGTGACAGCGTTGGAAAACAGGCCAGAAGGAGATAGCGGAGCGGCCAACAGGAAATATTCCCTTATTTAGATCTTTAAGAAGATCGGCCTGGTACGCGTGCAAAATCGTCATAGAGTGCAGGCACGCAACAGCCTGACCCTTTTTTTTTTTAATTTAAATTTGAATTTTTTTTATAAATATTTTACCAAAGGAACCAGGCTCTCAAGCCTGGCTTCGTGTATTAATCGGGATTCGTTCCTGACCCCCTGAAGTGGGTTTCCGGCAGGGCTGGACCGAAAAACGATTCTCGATGGGCGAACGCGAAAGCTGCCTGGCCGCAAGCCTGTGGGGCGGACAGTGCAGCCTGCGTTCGCTGGAAACCGATGTGTCCCGAAACGTTTTTAACGGGGGAAGAGCAACATCGATTTCCTGCACCATATAAGCCCAGCCAACCAGTGCAGAGGTGTCCCCGCACGGTTTGTTGGGCAGCACCGGGGCTTAAAGCAAAGATGCCAAATCAGGAGAAAGATAACTCACTAAAGCTTCCTCCATCTGTGGCATCTTGCCATAACCCGACTCTGTGCTCATAACATATAATAAATATGGTGAGATACGTAAAGTGTGGGGTTTCTCCCAGGATCTACACATATATATATTTTTTTTTTATAAAGATCTGGGAAAAACAGTAAGCCCCGGCTCTGAGTTTGTGAACGGTGCTGCAGGAATCTCTCGTCTAGTTCATTTTGACGGGGATCATCCTGCTTATTTTGTGGCCAGCTTATATATTTAAATATATTTATTTATTTAATACTGGCCACAGCACTCATCACAACAATACAAGCTCTACATAAGCAGAATCATAAGCCGGCGAGTGTGACTCATGTTGCTCGTTCCCGATGCTGAGCACATCTACTTCCTTATTTATAATTTTGTTTGTTTATAAACAGATAGCTCGAGCACTGGGCACTCGTCACGGGCAGAAGAAGCCGCATCGCGGGCTTCTGCGTCATGAACGAGTGTCATAGGATCTGCGGATGATGAGAGAAAAGGTGCCTCAGCAGTCTCGTTCTCATCCGCGAGATCCTTCTGCGATCTCCGCGATCTAAGCCGTCGCGCCGCCTCAACGGACGCGGGACCCGAATCGCGGGGATCGCGAGCCTGGCCATCATCAGTGAAATAATATAGCCAAGCGAGAGCGCAGCACTCTAATAGGAAGTGCTTCACAGTATCACAGGCAGCCCTCTCGAGGCGCTGACTGTGCGTGCTGCGCCCCTAAACAATACACACACACACAGCAGATGCGTGTCCCCACCCGTGGCATATAATCTTGGGCAGGGGTGCACACACTTAGTGTATTGTTCACTCGCCATAATATAGAGCTTAGCACAGACAAACAACATCAAATAAGACAGACAGTTTCACAGAGAGCGCTTGCTGAAGAGCGAAAGCTGGCATTCTATGCGTCAGCGTCACCTTTATGCTTCCGGTTATGCCGTCACATGTTACGTCACGACGCAACACCAATCAGGATTGGAATAGTTTCATTTTTACTTCAGAGGCGCACGCTAAGGGAGCGTCCCCAAAGTGTCGATTCTCGATGCATTGTCTCGTTCCCTTCTCAGGGAACAAGGGTTATAGTCATAACCCGAGACGTTCTGTGTGTAGACGACTTCTTGCTGTGTTTAACTGTGGTTCTGTGTGTAGACGACTTCTCGCTGTGTTTAACTGTGGTTCTGTGTGTAGACGACTTCTTGCTGTGTTTAACTGTGGTTCTGTGTGTAGTAGGGATGGGCACAATTAATCGACGATCGATTATTGATCGTTAAGAATTTCGTCGATCACGTTAATTTGTTATCGATTATCATTAAACTAATGCTGCTGCGCAGTGTGAGTGGAAAGTGGCTCTGGAAAGAAGTCGTCTACACACAGAACCACAGTTAAACACAGCAAGAAGTCGTCTACACACAGAACCACAGTTAAACACAGCAAGAAGTCGTCGTCTACACACAGAACCACAGTTAAACACAGCAAGAAGTCGTCGTCTACACACAGAACCACAGTTAAACACAGCGAGAAGTCGTCTACACACAGAACCACAGTTAAACACAGCGAGAAGTCGTCTACACACAGAACTACAGTTAAACACAGCGAGAAGTCGTCTACACACAGAACCACAGTTAAACACAGCGAGAAGTCGTCTACACACAGAACTACAGTTAAACACAGCGAGAAGTCGTCGTCTACACACAGAACCACAGTTAAACACAGCGAGAAGTCGTCTACACACAGAACTACAGTTAAACACAGCGAGAAGTCGTCTACACACAGAACCACAGTTAAACACAGCGAGAAGTCGTCTACACACAGAACTACAGTTAAACACAGCGAGAAGTCGTCTACACACAGAACCACAGTTAAACACAGCGAGAAGTCGTCTACACACAGAACTACAGTTAAACACAGCGAGAAGTCGTCTACACACAGAACCACAGTTAAACACAGCAAGAAGTCGTCTACACACAGAACCACAGTTAAACACAGCGAGAAGTCGTCTACACACAGAACCACAGTTAAACACAGCGAGAAGTCGTCTACACACAGAACCACAGTTAAACACAGCGAGAAGTCGTCTACACACAGAACCACAGTTAAACACAGCGAGAAGTCGTCTACACACAGAACCACAGTTAAACACAGCGAGAAGTCGTCTACACACAGAACCACAGTTAAACACAGCGAGAAGTCGTCTACACACAGAACCACAGTTAAACACAGCAAGAAGTCGTCGTCTACACACAGAACCACAGTTAAACACAGCGAGAAGTCGTCGTCTACACACAGAACCACAGTTAAACACAGCAAGAAGTCGTCGTCTACATACAGAACCACAGTTAAACACAGCAAGAAGTCGTCGTCTACACACAGAACCACAGTTAAACACAGCAAGAAGTCGTCGTCTACACACAGAACCACAGTTAAACACAGCGAGAAGTGGTCTACACACAGAACCACAGTTAAACACAGCGAGAAGTCGTCTACACACAGAACCACAGTTTAACACAGCAAGAAGTCGTCATCTACACACAGAAGTCCATCTGAGTTTTAACAACATTTAGCTCACGATTATTGATCCTGGAAGTTCGAATATGTGAATATCCAACTTTACTGAACTCCTTGAACTAAGCAGTGACTGTATTTCTTTATACTTATATCCAAGTTCAAAATAAAACTTCTAAATTTACTCCTAAATACATTACGGTTCACACACATCTATTTTAGTCACAAATGTGAGTGAAATGCTCAAGCCCATCTGTACGGTTTTAGAATCTAATTAAAGAATCTAATGTCATTTCAACACAATTTTGAGCACCCGTTAATGTCTTTACTCACACAGCAGGAAGAGTGAGTTGGGTTTGGTGTGGAAGTCGGGGAAGTAGAGCCACTTGATGACGTTGGAGTCCATGCTGGACGACGGGCTTCTCCACGGATAATCTGAACCAAAGCAAACAGACAGAAATATAGTCATGCTCATCTTCATGACCTGAATTATTACTTTTATGTATATTTAAGTATTTAAGTATATTTAAGTATTTTAAGTATTAAGTATATATTGATTGAACATTTTTAGTGCAAAGCAGGGTACTACATATTCACAGGAATTACAAATAAAAATATCATCACCAGGGACGTGCACAGACATTTTGAGGGGCAGGGGCTCAAGTGAAAAAAAGGGCACTTCTCATAATTACGTTTTTTTTTTTTTTACTTTTTTTAAACCAAAAAGTACATATATTAGCAACTCCTTTGAGCGTACACAACTCCTTTTTAAAAAAATTATGTAAAAAGTTAATTAATTTTATCTTCCTCAAACTCACGCAATTGTTTCATTTTCAAAAGATGTCTACAAAATAATCAGTTCACAAAGAAACCATGGTCTCCTTAGTATTAAATTTTTTTTAAACATTTATTAGGCTTCAAAAAATAAAACAGCTTTTAATTTAAAGGGATAGTTCATTTTGAAATTAATTTTTGATATGTTTTAGCTTACCTCAAGGGCATCCAATATGTAGGTGTCTTTGTTTCCACAGTAGTTTCAATTTTGATATTTTTAGGTCAAACCGTTCTTGTCTGTCAGTCATATAATGCAGGTCTATGGGGTCCACCTCAAAGAGCATGCACAGAGAAGTCCAAATTAAACATGATTTAATGACTCGTAAATGTGAGTACACATTGATGGCCTAAGACTCGAAACGAGCGGTTTGTGTGAGAAAACGAACAGTATTATATCGTTTTACGAGAGTACAATTTTACGGGTCTTTTCCGGAAAGCACCGGAAGTGATCTGTCGCGTGTATGTCACTCATACAATTGTTTTATTTTTATATATTTTTTAATTGTTTTCTTTTACGACGGTTTAAACATCCTGGATAAGCGCAAATTAGTACCCTTTTAATTAGCCGTCTTACCTACAATCTCTGTTCTGTGTAAACAATGAGTGACGTACCCGCACTAGAGATCACTTCCGGTGCTTTCCGGAAAAGACCGAAGCGCCGGCGCCCTCAGATGTCTTGGACGTGGCTGTGTTTACAAGAGCTAAAAACGATATAATACTGTTCGTTTTCTCACACAAACCGCTCGTTTCGTGTCTTAGGCCACCAATGTGTACTTACATTTACGAGTCATTAGATCATGTTTAATTTGGACTTCTCTGTGTATGCTGTTTGAGGTGGACCCCATAGACCCGCATTATATGACTGACAGACAAGAACGGTTTGACCTAAAAATATCAAAATTGAAAATACTGTGGACACAAAGACACCTACATCTTGGATGCCCTTGAGGTAAGCTAAAACATATCAAAAATTAATTTCAAAGTGAACTATCCCTTTAAGTGAACTTCAAACAATCCTCACATAAACCCATAATAAATGTCATATTTAGGCTACCTGTGCCCTTCCTGTCTAACAGGTAGCTCATATACAGAAACTGAATAAAGTTATAAGACATACTGCGCTGCATAAATTATAAATTATATATAGAATAATCATTATTAAAGCTACGCAAGTTATTTAGTCAAGAGCAGTGGGTAATTTTATCTGTTCCTTTTGTTCTTTGATTAACTTTACAGACAGAAAGCTTTATTGGTAGCTGCCGGCCCTTTAAGATCAGCGGTGCAGAGCCAGAGACGCGGATCTCTCACGCGCCTCATTCTCTCACGACAACTCTTTATGTCCATCATAAGACTGCTCTTATGTTATGAAGATACTTGACAAACTACATTTTGGCATAATTGTGTGTGTTATTGTTCGTTCAAGCGCGAAAGAGAACTGTATTCTGGTGCGCGGTCTGTGCATGCGCACGATACTGGCGCGCGTCTTCACAGTGAGGACATCCACATGAGAAGAGAGAGAGAGAGTAAGCGCTTTAGAACTCCTGACCTGATATTTAGATACACTATTCAATAAATATATTTGTTTGACAGGGAAGCTGTGCGCAAACAGAAATATATATATATTATTTAAAAAAATACAAATAAAAAAAAAAAGCGCCCCCCAAAAAAAGGGCACTTTCTCTCCAGGAATAAAAAGGGCAGGTGCTCAAGCCCCTTTTGATGTCTATGTGTGCACGTGCCTGATCATCACCACTAACGTGTTTTAGGTGGACAGATCAATATAGAACATCAAAAAATTTAGGATGTTGGAAAATAATGTTTTTTCTGTTAACCAAATGCTTTTTAATCTTCGCTATTGCTTCAGTGCAAATAAACAAGCGTGCCGTTATTTGTTGAGTATGACGTTCATGGTCAAGTAAGCCAGATATGTGCAGATTCTGTGCAATACCAATACGCTGCATTTAATATAACATGATGACTCACGAGTATTTGCGCTAAATTTGTCTTACATGAACTTCCCCAGAAAAGTGAGTAAACATAACAAGTAACACGCCAAATTAGCCAGTGATTTAACAACGTTAGCGCCAAAGTTGAGTTGCACCTGCATTTGGCGAGTGTTAATGTCAAACCTTGGGCACAATAGAGAATAAAGGACTGATTTAAAGCACACCTGATCACTCACTCACCTGTGCAGCCGGCAGGAGGGATGCCGATGCACATCAGGTACTGGAAGGAAAGCATGAAGGCCAAGAAACAGCAATACTTGGACCAGACGTGAGCGATGGCTTTCCTCCGCCGCTGAAACATCACCGCTATCAGACCGAACGCGTGCAGCATCGCATAGAAATCCATCCGCTGGCCAATCACATTCACCGCTAGCAGAAAACAGGTCTGGAGCAGCAACATGCAGAAGAGCTTTTCAAATTAGCATAATAATGGGTATCAGTCAAGTCAAGTCAGCTTCATTTTTACAGCGCTTTAACAATATAGATTGTTTCAAAGCAGCTTTAAAGGATTAGTTCACTTTAAAAAAAACTTCTGCTGATAATTTACTCACCCCCATGTCATCCAAGATGTCCATGTGTTTCGTTCTTCAGTCGAAAAGAAATTAAGGTTTTTGATGATATAATGGACTTCACTGGGACCCAAACGGCCAAATGACCCAAATGACAGTTTCAGTGCAGCTTCAAAGGGCTTTAAACGACACCAGACGATGAATAAGGGTCTTATCTAGCCAAACCATCGCTCATTTCAAAAATAAATAAAAAAGTTTAAGTTTTATAAGCACAAATGCTCGCCTAGCTCTGTTCTATGATGCGCGTTCATGTGATGTCACGTAATTTGCAATTACGTTGAAAAGGTCACGAATGAACGTCACAAACGCGCATCATAGAACAGAGCAAGGTGAGCATTTGTGCTTATAAAACTTAAACTTTTTTATTTATTTTTGAAATGAGCGATGGTTTGGCTAGATAAGACCCTTATTCATCGTCTGGTGTCGTTTAAAGCCCTTTGAAGCTGCACTGAAACTGTCATTTGGACCTTGAACCGTTTGGGTCCCATTGAAGTCCATTATATCATCAAAAACCTTAATTTCCTTTCGAATGAAAAAAGAAAGACATGGACATTTTGGATAACATGGGGGTGAGTAAATTATCAGCAAAAGTTTTTTTTAAAGTGAACTAATCCTTTAACGTGATAATAGGAAATTAAAGTAACAGATTGTTTAGGCTTTACAGCCGCTCTAGAATAAAGTTATTGTCCAGCTAAAGTTAGTTTTGATTGATTCACTTCCGTTGCAAAGATCACTACACACAAATTAAAATTCAATATCACGCATCCCTGAGGCATTATATTGTGGTTTATCTGTCTCAACAGTGTGTTAGCAGTCTGAGCTTCAGCAGATTATATATGAGAGACAGGATTCTGCACAGTAAATCAGTGTCTGGACAAAACAAAAACTGGCCCCTAAAAGGATGAACATGATTTTGCCAAGTAGGACATGTTCCTGGATCAATCAAACTTAAAGGGATAGTTCACACAAAAACGAAAATTCTGTCAGTAATTACTATTGTTCACATATTGTTCAACCCCGTAAGACTCGTTCATCTTCGGAACACAAATGAAGATATTTGTGATTAAATCTGAGAGCTGGGTCACTCCTCCATAGGCTTCTAAGGGATTGAAACTTGCCGGCCCAGAAAAGTTATTAAAGACATCGTTAAAATAGTCCAAGTGACTACAGTGGCTCAATCTTAAGTTTATCAAGCGACGAGAATACTTTTTGAGCGCAAAAAAACAAACAAAAATAACGACTTTATTCAAGTATTTATTTCCTTCTCTGTTTGACCTCGAGTGAGTTCTCGTAGTGTAACAGCGCAGCGCTTCTGTGTTGAACGTCACATGGAGGCTCACTATTGGCCGATGCTGGTCGTGTGTGTGTGTGTGTGTGTGTGTGTGATGTACAACACAGAAGCGCTGCGCTGTTACACTACGAGAACTGTAATCTACATTCTAATAATATGTCACTGTTTTTACTATATTTCTGATCAAATAAACACAGCCTTGATGAGCAGAAGAGGCTTCTTTCATAAAAAATCCTACCGACCGCAAACTTTTAAAAGATAGTGTATTTACTCACTGGTTAGCATAATGATGGAATTACCTCAAGACCAAATTTGTAGAAAAAGTAGTTGATGAAATATTTGGCGCAGTTGACGATGCCGTCGTCCAGATGTTGCCGTGTGATGTTGTGGAAGATGGTTCTTGTGACTGGAGGGGTGAGGTTGCTCTTCATACGGTAGAAATCCTGGTGACGGTAAATTGTCACCTCAAACGCCAAGAGGGCCAACATCAACAAGTTATTCTGTGAGGGGGGAAAAGGTTAAGGATGTTAAGGACGATTGCAGGTTAAAGGTGAAGTATAGTTTATGCAGAAGTACAAAAATAAATTGCATACTCGTCGCACCCAAACCTGAGCAGAGACTCAATGTTTAATGGTGCCTGGCAGTCTCAATGTTTACACTTTTGGGGGAGATGGCATATACAGGGCTCCAGACAGAAAGTGACGTCAAAATGAATGGGAGTCAATGGAATGTAGCAGACCATCACCTGCTGTTAGCATTCCATTGACTCCCATTTATTTTGGCGTCACTTTGACAGCGAATAACTTTACATCTGAGGCGTTCAAAGACTCCTTTTGTCCATTATTTATTTCTAAAGAAACACGACAATGTATAAAACGCTCCATTACTGTGTATCTTACGTTATGGCCCCGTAGAAGCCGTTTTTGTAAAAATAGGCTAACGATTGCATCATAACCACGCGACTTTCTGGCGCACACTAGAGAAATGACCGTATAGACAGGAGGAGAAGCTCGCGGGCAATCGCGGGGACGTGGAGGCATAAAGTCAAGGGAGAAGCCCATAGAGAGTTGTAAAGTTGCTCCTGCTGTGAGCTCATGGACAGCTAATACTCACGATCTCCGGCTCTGCAAGATTCGGAAGGGAATGATTCAGATTCCTCTTGGCACAGCTACTAGAAGACTCACGTCACATCTACATCATCAAGCTCAGTGTGAGCCTGCGCAGTACGCCTGGCTATCAGGAAGTGATGCTTCTATTGGGCTTCAACTCTCTCCGTTGAAATCAATGGGGTCGCTGTGTCCATTTCTTTTACTGTCAATGGTTTTCACAGCATAAATTCATGTTTTTACAGGTTGGTCCCATGGACTTTTATTGTATTTTTCGATAGGTTCCAAGTGCCTGACAACTGTGAAAGGGGTGAATTTTTTTCTAACTCATTAGTTTAGATCGTATTTAGATATAAAATGTATGACAAATAAGGGCGTGGTTAACTTTGATTGACAGCGTGATTGACAGCTGATAACGGGCTGCGCCGAGTGGAATTCCTGAAATGTGACGTCTCGGCCATGATCTGACCCACACATCACACCACCTCTGTATCCTTTCTGAAAAGATTTTTCAAGATGGTGCCGCCCATAAACGCCTCAAAACCGTTCTTCAGAAAGTCTATGGGTGACGTCACAGGCGCTTTGTCCATATTTTTACAGTCTATGGTGTGCACGAGTGAAGTGTGGTGTACATGAACATGGTGATGGATTAACTTCTGATGTGTGTCTTTGAGTGTAACATCGTGGAGTGTGTACGTACCCTCAGGTTCTCCAGTAGTGGAGAGAACTTTCTGAGTCCGATCCAGTTGGCCGGGTCCACCGGGCCGCTGTACAGAAGAGACTTGGCCATGTCCAGCCTCTGCGCCTCGGTGTAGTTATCAGGCTTCAGGACAGAACAGGACACGGCTCGTTTACATGCACAACTTCTGTTTCAACTCATAACGATTGATGAATCTCAATGTAGTGTTTACATGAACGCTAAACATGTGATCGGGTTGATCTGCGCGTTTATATGTCACAAGCTTCAAATCAGAATATTTTTTGGACATGCGCACACTGCACGAGTATACAGAGTTTCCCGCTGTTTGCGCATAATAACTATTCTCTTACATCGGTTCTTTATCGGTTCTTTATTTGACTTAATATTCATCCAATTCTGGTCATAATTTTGAGACATATTTATAGCAATTTACACGCTATTTCTACGTGATTACGCTATTTCTACGTCATTACGCTATTTCTACGTCATTAAGCTATTTGTACGTCATTAAGCTATTTCTACGTCATTACGCTATTTCTACGTCATTAAGCTATTTCTACGTCATTAAGCTATTTCTACGTCATTAAGCTATTTCTACGCCATTACGTTATTTCTACGCCATTACGCTTTTTCTACGTCATTACGCCATTTCTACGTCATCGCGCTATTTCAACGTCATTACACCATTTCTACGTCATTGCGCTTTTTCTACGTCATTGCGCTACGTCATTTCTACATCATTACGCTATTTCTACGTCATTACACCATTTCTACGTCATTGCGCTTTTTCTACGTCATTGCGCTACGTCATTTCTACGTCATTACGCTATTTCTACGTCATTACGCTATTTCTACATTACGTTATTTCTACGTCATTACGCTATTTCTACGCCATTAAGCTATTTCTATGCCATTAAGCTATTTCTACGCCATTAAGCTATTTCTACGTCATTGCGTTATTTCTATGTCATTACGCTATTTCTACGTCATTCTGCTATTTTCTACGCATTTCGCTTTTTCTACATCATTGCGTTATTTCTACGGTATTGCGCTATTTCTAAGTCATTATGCTATTTCTACATCATTGCACATGCGCAGTCCTTTCAGTTTTGGTTTTCACTCCGATCCAGTGTTTACATGTTCTCTCGGTCGACCCCTTTCAATTCGATGGAAATTTTATTCGTATCGAGCTCGGATCGGTTAAAGGACAAGTTCGGTATTTTACACTTAAAGCCCTGTTTCAAGATCGTTTCTGATGAAATAGAACAGTTAAGATTAAAATTTGGACACATGCTGCTGTCCTGAGAAATTTCGGTTTCTGTGATCGCACCCCCCACCTCCACAATGGTTGCATAGGTGCACAGAAACAATCCTTCATAAAACACATTAAACTTTAGTTTACAAAGACTTGAAACTCACCGAGTGGTCAGGGGTGTTCACTGATATGCTCACACAAAAATCGCTGCAAAAGATGCTTTCCAACAGGTTTTATCGTAGTTTTGAAGTCAAGTCAAATGGAGTCGGACAAAAACTACGATAAAACCTGTTGGAAAGCATCAAATTTTAATCTTAACCGTTCTATTTGATCAGAAACGATCTTGAAACAGGGCTTTAAGAGTAAAATACCGAACTTGTCCTTTTAAAGTGTTTACATGAAGACTTTTCAGTCTGATTGAGGCGTGAATTACATAACGGATTATTTGGTTGCATGTAGCCAGTGAGAATGAGCATTTCCACTTCACACATGTACTGAGGGATGCAAGAGTCTCACCATACTGCAGGACTTCGAGTAAGTGGAAGGGTTGATGGAGGTGAGCTGATACAGCATCTTGCAGACGATGATGACACAGGTCCACACGGTACACACACTCGACGCCAGCGACCTGAACTGGCTGAACGGCAGAGCGAAGGCCCAGCTCACCAGGAACACGTAGTTAAACAGCGACACCTGAGAACCACACGTTTCTGCTGATGATCAAACCCTTACACACTAAAGAATCGCCACTGACTAATACATCTTAGTAAATGTGGCAAACATGTATGAATAAAAATGAATGAATGTACATTTTATTTTTTGAAAAGAATTCTTTATATTGATCAAAAGCGAGATTAAAAGATTTTCATTTCAAATAAACACTGTTTTTTTTAAACTTTCTATTCATCAAAGAATCTTGAAAAATAAAATGCATCAGTTTCCACAAAAATATGAAGCTGATTTCAACATTGATAATTATCATAAATGCGATGCACTTTATGATGAGATGCACTTTTATGATGGATAGATGCACTTTTATGATGGATAGATGCACTTTTATGATGGAAGATGCACTTTTATATGGATAGATGCACTTTATGATGGATAGATGCACTTTTATGATGGACAGATGCACTTTTATCATGGATAGATGCACTTTTATCATGGATAGATGCACTTTTATGATGGACAGATGCACTTTTATAATGGACAGATGCACTTTTATCATGGACAGATGCACTTTTATCATGACAGATGCACTTTTAGATGGAAGATGCACTTTTATAATGGATAGATGCACTTTTATCATGGACAGATGCACTTTTATATCATGGACAGATGCACTTTTATGATGGACAGATGCACTTTTATCATGGATAGATGCACTTTTATATGGTAGATGCCTTTTATATGGACAGATGCACTTTTATCATGGACAGATGCACTTTTATATGGACAGATGCACTTTTATCATGGACAGATGCACTTTATATGGATAGATGCACTTTTATCATGGATAGATGCACTTTTATCATGGACAGATGCACTTTTATCATGGACAGATGCACTTTTATATGGAAGATGCACTTTGATGGATAGATGCACTTTTATCATGGAAGATGCACTTTTATCATGGATAGATGCACTTTTATCATGGACTAGATGCACTTTTATCATGGATAGATGCACTTTTATCATGGACAGATGCACTTTTATCATGGACAGATGCACTTTTATATGGATAGATGCACTTTTATCATGGATAGATGCACTTTTATCATGGAAGATGCACTTTTATCATGGATAGATGCACTTTTATCATGGATAGATGCACTTTTATCATGGATAGATGCACTTTTATCATGGATAGATGCACTTTTATCATGGATAGATGCACTTTTATCATGGATAGATGCACTTTTATCATGGATAGATGCACTTTTATCATGGATAGATGCACTTTTATCATGGATAGATGCACTTTTATCATGGACAGATGCACTTTTATCATGGATAGATGCACTTTTATCATGGATAGATGCACTTTATCATGGATAGATGCACTTTTATCATGGACAGATGCACTTTTATCATGGATAGATGCACTTTTATCATGGACTAGATGCACTTTTATCATGGATAGATGCACTTTTATCATGGATAGATGCACTTTTATCATGACAGATGCACTTTATATGGATAGATGCACTTTTATCATGGATAGATGCACTTTTATCATGGATAGATGCACTTTTATCATGGACAGATGCACTTTTATGATGGACAGATGCACTTTTATGATGGCTAGATGCACTTTTTGATGGATAGATGCACTTTTATAATGGACAGATGCACTTTGATGGATTTCCAAAGTCATCCAGCCATTCGCTGCCATTATAAAGCTTGGAAGAGCCAGGCATTTTTTAATATAACTCTGATTGTATTCGTCTGAAAGAAGAATGTCATATACACCTAGGATGACTTCAGAGTGAGTAAATCATGGGCTAATTTTCATTTTTGGGTGAACTATCCCTATAAGAGCACGTTTTGCATTGCTTTGGTCCTTCACCTCTTTGACTGAGACCCAGATGATGTAGGAGGAGACAATCTTGATGATGTGGAGCTCCAGGAGCCACCAGATGAAGAGCTGAAGCTTCTGCACGTACTCCAGGAACTTCAGGAACAACACCGTCAGACGCTCCACCACCAGATGCCACTTATTCCTCAGCTCTTCACAAGAAAAACAAACATGCATTGTTTAAGATTATACATAGTATTAGACTATCTGTAGTATTCAACTATCTGAAATAAGTTGAAGTGCTAAAATAAAACAAACAAAAAAAATCTGAATAGAAATATATCAAACAAAAAATCGAAATAGTAAGTATATAAAAAAAAAAGTATAAAAAAAATACTAGTAAAATAATGCAGGTGTGCACTGTGCTTCACATGTGCAGAAAACATCACTTTCACCAGACATCTGTGAAGGCGAGGGATGTTTTTCAGGAGTCAGCTGTTTCCAGGACTATCAGTAAAATAATGTCCCTGTACACCGCACTGTACACTGTACACTGAACACTCACAGAGCCATCCGTCAACATTACGACACCGCAGCTGAGCAAGAACATTTCAGGAGCTCCACAAAACAGCCAATAATGGGTCAAATATTTCTAATCTCGAAACGGTCATAAAACACCGACACCCGTGGATGAATCACAGCGACATGCTTATGACGTGTTTATGAAATACATAAAGCACAAGTGTTTGAGTAACTACACTTTAGAAAACCAAAGTTTGACCTGTTGTGGAATGTGTAACTCCATACACAGAAACACACAAAATAATAATGCTAACAAAAGAAAAGAATAAAAACATAAATTAGCTTTTTAAACTCCTTTTGAATATAGAGAGAAATGTTTGGAAATCAAATGCTTATTTCCCTTTCTGAAAGATTTTGTAAGTATATAGTCTTTATTCAGTCCAGTTATAAGCAGGAATTTAATACGCCGGCGTGAAAGACACACATCGGCTCTTCCTTAGGCCCGACTGTAAAAGTGTTTACACATTAAACAAGTCTAGACATATTTATCCTGCTCTGTTTACTCTGTCCTGCCCGTCAGGCCAATAAAAGCCTCTTCCAGTTGTATTGCTACAGTGAGAGCAACCAATATGAATTCAGATTTTTATAGTGAGTTTCATTAAAGCCAGGATATAAAGTATTATTTGGTCTTGTAATTTAATTTAATATGTTTAAAGGTCACCATCTGCAGGGATATGCTCTGGTTTTACTACATTAACTTGATAACTAAATGAACATGAATATGTATAAAAGATTTATTTTCTTATTTTTAAGAGCTCTTTTACAAATTATTGTGTTTGGTCTCTACTAGAACATTTTCCTCATATTCTCCATTGTTGCGGCTCCTCTCTTCCCAGTCTGTCAGTAACGCTCTGTTTACTTCCTGTCTCTATGAAGCCCCTCCTTCTGAAAAGCACACTGTGCTCTGATTGGTCGGCTGGAGGAGTGTTGTGATTGGTCGAGCACTTCGAGTGTGTTTGGGAAATGTCCCGCCCCTTACCATAACCACCAGTTTAACACACTACTAACTAACTCAACCAGGCCCCGCCCCTTTATTCTGTATATTAATTATTATAATGAGGAATATTGTGACGTGTTCGTTCCCGGAAGAAAAGATACAATGGAGGCGTTTCAGGAGTTCAGAAACACTGATATAGAGAATAACTGGAGCTTTTTCACACTCGAACAGCAACATTACACACTAAAGAAAGATGAACATAAAAAATTTAAAAAAATAAATAAAGATCGCTAACTGGTTACTAATGCTGTGTAACATGAGCTAATGGTCCACACACAATCTGAAGGCCAGAACTACCTGATCCCTGGTCTGGCACCGGATCTGGCTTCATCTGGCAGCCGTAGCTCTCAGGAATGATGTGTGGCTCAGATTTCTCTTCCTCGTCATCCATTTGTTTAAAATCCTCCTCCTCTTTCTCCAGGTCTCCGGTCTCCTCCTCCTCTTTCTCCAGGTCTCCGGTCTCCTCCTCCTCTTTCTCCAGGTCTCCGGTCTCCTCCTCCTCTTTCTCCAGGTCTCCGGTCTCCTCCTCCTCTTTCTCCAGGTCTCCGGTCTCCTCCTCCTCCTCTTGGCTGACGCTGGAGCCGAGCGTGGGCTTGACCATGGAGATGTCCACCAGACTGCCATCCAGATGCACCAGTCTGAAAGTCAAGGACAATCAATGTTTAAGCTTGAATTATGAAACTATGCACGGATTCACATGCATTTTTACCCAATTAAAAACCTAAAAACCAAAAGCTGAGAGAAAAAAGTATTGAACAGTATTTTTTTTTTGCAACTGATCAACAGAAATAAAGATCTCTAAAAAGTAACAAAGACAGAATTCATCAATTATAATTATATTATCATTATTTTATTTTATTATGATAATATTTATTATATTATGATTATATTACTATTAATAATAATGATAATAAATACGTTTTATCTTATTAGATAATTAAAGCCTCCAGTAATATTATTATTATTAATAAATAACAATGTAAAGGATACATCATGCAGATGTACTGGGACACATCCTCAGTGATGTATCCTGGGGTCATTGGATGTTTCATTGGTCTTTCAACATCAGACACCCTCACCCAGGCGACCCGGCTAGGGTCTATCAGTCCCCGGCCAGTGTTCCAGCAGCAATTGCCCACGGTTCTGCCCTCTTAATCCAAAGCTACCTAGTGGCTTTCTCTGCAGCTTGGGTTGCGGATCTGATCGCCTTTCTCTTAGCTTCCCCTGTGATGCCCTAGGACTTTAAACACACTGCAGAGTGATCGCCCTGCAAATCCTCTACAGCCCACCTCCAGAGGCTCACAACGGGTTTGCCAGCCCTGCCTCATACACTCTTCAACTAGCTCCTGGTACTTGGCGCGCTTTCTTTCATTGGCTTCGTCCATGCGCTCTTCCCAAGGCACAGTGAACTCCAATAAGATCAGAGACAATAATCATGTATGGACGAAGCCTTGTGGATATTATTCTAGTTGGAATCTTTAGCTGTTTACCAAGTTCCACTTCCAGTTGCCAATCAGTGGCATTAGTGAGGGGGCCAGACTTTGCTCTGGGTTGTGGAAAGGCTTTCTCTCCAACTATGAGAAACTTGATGGTCCTTGATTTGTGGTGGCCCTTGATGGTATTAATGGCTGTGGCTATGCTCTCAGCAACTGCCTTAAGCACCTGGTCGTGGCAGCAGCGATAGCGCCCATCTCCAAGGGTTTTTGGACAGCTACTAAGGAGATGCTCTAGGGATCCCCTTCCTGGACAAAGGGGGCAGGACGGTGTCTCAATTTTGCCCCAGATGTGGAGGTTTGCTAGCCTGGTCCCACCAGACTCTCGTGCATTTCATTTAATTTGTACATAGAGTCTCGCACCGCTCCATTTACAAGCGTTAACTTCCTTGTAGGCGGGTACTTTATTAAAGTCTAAAACTATTGGATCTGCCCAGAGTCACTCTGGATCTGCCATAACCAATTGCTAACGTTTGGTCGTGACATGTGTATTTTCCCGAACCCCGTGGGGAGGATGGCCACCAACAAAACTAGGCAAAGATTGTTCTTGCTCTTGCTTTAACTTCTTGATATTCGGCATGGACCAAACAGCTTCGCTCGCATCTTTCTCCTCTGCCATTACTGAACTACAAGTAAGGGTTAATGCCCGACGAGGTGTCCGTTGTAAGGTTTTAATGGACGACGGCGAGGTGTAAACCGGCCGACGCGCAGCGGAGGACGGTTGCCTCCGCCGAAGTCCATTAAAACCTGACAACGGACACCTCGAAGGGCATTAACCCGCTTATACCATGGTCACTTGCCAAAATAAACATTTTTAAAACATTAGTTTGTATTTTAATTAGGCTAAATCTAGTTTTTTCAAATAATAACTTGCCTGACGATTTATTTAGCAACTTGAGATATTTATAGTCCGCTCAGCTTGTAGAACCCTTCAGGTTCAAAAATGCATTTTTTTTTTCATGAAACACAAAGGTAGGCATAGTTATTTTTTTATTACACATAAAACACTTTGTGTTACACTAGTCTACACTAACCACAGCCTCCGAAGCACCGCTGTAACGTTAGGTCGACTCTCCGATGCTGGACTGGAGAGCCGTCAAATAAAGTCGTTGACAGGCCATCGATGCGAGAGCAGTCTGCGTGCTTACAGGGCTCCGTCAGTCCGTGAGAGACTGAAGATGAAATAACGAACGAAGTCGCTCAGTGTAGTAGGCTATGTAATATCTAACTAACGTTGACTGCCTGTTGCTATGGTTACTCACACAGCTGTTGTAGGCAGCGCATTTATTTATTAATTTCGAATGGTAAACAGGCAGTTTCACCAGAACTACTTTACTAGGTGTCCTCTATCACTTTTTAACGGAGACCCTGCAGCCAATCAGAATCGAGTATTCACCCAGACCATGGTATAAGTAAGGGTTAATGCCCGACGAGGTGTCCGTTGTCAGGTTTTAATGGACGACGGCGAGGTGTAAACCGGCCGACGCGCAGCGGAGGACGGTTGCCTCCGCCGAAGTCCATTAAAACATGACAACGGACACCTCGAAGGGCATTAACCCGCTTATACCATGGTCACTTGCCAAATAAAACATTTTTAAAACATAAGTTTATATTTTAATTAGGCTAAATCTAGTTTTTTTCAAATAATAACTTGCCTGACGATTTATTTAGCAACTTGAGATATTTATAGTCCGCTCAGCTTGTAGAACCCTTCAGGTTCAAAAATGCATTTTTTCATGAAACTAAACACAAAGGTAGACATAGTTATTTTTTTTAATTAAACATAAAACACTGTGTTACACTAGTCTACACTAACCACAGCCTCCGAAGCACCGCTGTAGGTCGACTCTCCGATGCTGGACTGGAGCCGTCAAATGTCGGTGACAGGCCATCGATGCGAGTGCAGTCTGCGGGCTTACTGGGCTCCGTTAGTCCGTGAGAGACTGAAGATGAAATAACGAAGTCGCTCATTGTTGTATTAGTAGGCTATGTAATATCTAACTAACGTTAGATATTTGTTTTGATTGAGCAAATTGTTAACGGATACTTTGACTGCCTGCTGCTATGGTTACTCACACAGCTGTTGTAGGCAGCGCATTTATTTATTAATTTCGAATGGTAAACAGGCAGTTTCACCAGAACTACTTTACTAGGTGTCCTCTATCACTTTTTAACGGACACCCTGCAGCCAATCAGAATCGAGTATTCACCCAGACCATGGTATAACTCAAAATAACGCACAACATCAACGTCATCGTTCTCAGACACTCCCTCTGTTCGCTGATTGGCCCAGTAAAAAACTGATCGGAGAAAACCAAAGTTTACAGCAGAATCCCAGACGTAGTACTGAAGGAAAATGAAAATTGAGCGGAAGTACATAGGAGGGCGGAGTCAGGCTAGAGGTTTGCTGGACTTGGTAGGACATCGTAGACCTGATAAGAACCTGATACGATGGAAGTCTCCTTTCCAGATGTCGGCCCAGGTGATCTTACGTTGCCGAACATTATCCTATTTAGTCCAAGCTCCTTGCTGTCCCATTTCCCACCATCCTGCTAGCTCTGACTTCCTCCACGCCTGCCCCACACTTCCTCCTGAACAAGGTGTTGACGCTCTTTACCTTGAGCATTGTCAACTCTTGTTACCAGCAAGTAGCCAAGCCATCTACGCAGATAGCCGCTGATCTTTCTCTCCAGGGTCTCTACAGTTGTTATGGGCACTTCGTACATCAGCAGGGGCCACAAGATCCAGGGAAGTATAGAATGCTGGTAAATCCAGGCCTTGAACTTCCCAGGTAGACCTGATTTGTCCACCCTGCTAAGCCAAGACTCAAGCTCTTTGCTGGTTTTCTGGATGGAGGCATAATCTTTGAGGCTACAGTCGAAGAGCTTGCCAAGGCTCTTGACTGGCTTCTCAGTAATGGACGGGATTATGACTCCGGCCTTTGAAAATCGAAACTTGTCCACTACTTTTCCTCTTTTGAGCACTAGTGACCTTGATTTTTCTGGTTTAAAGCTCATCCTTGCCCAGTTGATGAGCTTCTCTAGCCCTAGGTACGGATGTGGTGGTGACTGTCAGGTCATCCATGAAAGCTCTTATTGGGGGCTGTCGCACTCCAGATTTCATCAAAGGGCCTCTGCACTAGGCTTGCCGCGATAGACGGTGTTGACGGTGTTACCGGTTTTAAGCCCCATCACCGGTGACATCACTTTCCCACCGTGACACCGCGATGTCTTGACTTTTTTAAAGTAGGCTATTCGTTTTTGCTAAAATATTTATTTGAATTAATTATAAATATAAATAATAATGATCAATTATTTAGTTCAGAAGAGAGCATACATTATAATTAAAAACTGTACTGCGCAGTGCGTGCCAAGAGCCATCACGTCACAGATCAGCAAGCATCAGGAGTCAAATTCCATTTAGCACATGTGGAGATGAGAACGAGTCAAACTACAGTAACTGGGCACTGCAGTGAAACATCGACCGCAGAAGCCAGACACACAGGTACAACAATCAATTAGTAGGCTACTGCCAAAGAACGTATTTTGCTATGCGGAGTGTGGAGCGCGCACTGCAGGGAGGCGCTGGCGTGAACACTTGCATTTTCCTATCAACATGGAAACAACTTAAAATACTCTATCATTTCTGGCCATACAGAAAATAATAATATATTAGTCGCAACTACTTCTATTGGTCTCAAACTCAAAATAACAAGACAACGTTTTGCTTTTGTAAAATAAAATAAAACAAAACAATCAGGCGCGGTTTCATGGTCTCCGTGAACTGGAGCGCAAGAACTGAAACAAAATATCCAGCCTAGGCTAAAGCTTGAAATGTCCGCTTTAAAACGAACAAATTCGAATCGAAAGCTAATACCTTCTGATGATGTAGGCTAATCCGAATGAAAGATGCATTTCTCTCTGAAGATGCATCCGTTACAGCGGAGATGGAGATATGTTTAACCGACACTGGTTTAGAAAACACTAGTTTATTAATAAACAATTAAAATGCCTCGTTATTTTTTCAGACACATTTATTATTAGCCTATAAATCACCTTTCTGTAGCTTATGCTGTGGTTCCAGAGACATAGGCCTATATTTTTTCCCGCAGTGCTGAATGAGAAGAGCCATGGCTCTTCTCATTCAGCACTGCTGGAAAAATATCATTTCCAGGTTCTAATTTGGCCTTAGAAAACCAGTCAAATCTAAAAAAAAATCATATTAATTTGTGAATATTTTAAATGTTTAATAAAGGGGTAAAAGTCATAAACAAAAATCCGAAAATCCGTTAATATAGGCTATATATATTGCGCAGCATTTGGTGTGTACAGTTCTAATTTAAATTTTGGTGTTCAACTTTGCAAATACAACAACCGTTCATTTTTTGTTTTGCAAAATTACGGGTTAAAAAAGGAAAAACGAATGGACACAAAAGTAGGCCTACAATGACCGTTTGGACAGAATGCGAGACATAGTTATTTATTAAATTCATAAAAAAGAAACAATAATTACAGGAATAGCCTATACCTAAACCTCAAAGAAATGCCACAATCAAGACATCGGAGCAGAAATGAGGGAGAAACACCCAGAAACTCCTGGCTATATGCCGTTGACAAGAGGAAAAAAGGACGTTTTAGTCGCATAACATCGGTTAATGGAAACGCCGTCATTTCGCAATAGTTTTTACTCAGTCTACATGTTCTTGACTGCAAGACTGTCTTTGTCATGAAGTCTGTCTTTGTCTCAACTGTCATGTTCTTTGACTCTAGACTACAAGCAATGTTAATAAATGCCCATTTATAGTGTGTTTTAGAGTGCTGTCATTTATGTAGGCTAAGGTCCTTTTTGAAGTTTTTATTTTATATTCGTCTCTTATTTATTTGGTTTTATCTTATTTAAACTTTGTGTAATTTATTTAGGCCTATTTTATTTTCTTATTCGTTAAAAAACGTTTTATGGTTCTTATTTGTTTGGGCCCACAGTTTGCCGATTTTCACTTTTTTCAGCCTATGCATGGGGGTATTTTTATTCATTCGTTATGCTAATAAAAGTTCTGTCTATAAATACAGTTTTATTGTCAGCGAGTTTTTTTTTTTTTTTTTTTTTTTGTCCATTCAAGCAATTGACGCTGAATTGCCAATTGACGCTTATTTCGAAAGTGAAAGTAGCCTAAACGCGCACGCATTTAAAAGCTATTTAACTCCCCCGCCCGCCCCCCACGGTGACACCGGGATTACCGGTGTTGTCACACGTCGATTAACCGGTGGAAAATTTTCCTCACCGCGGCAACCCTACTCTGCACTATGCCTCTGCCGACTTCACAATCATGTTAATGGCAAGGGCGAAGAGAATAACTGAGATGGTACAACCTGTAATTATGCCTTTCTCTTACCGATGCCAGTCTGATGCACCTGACCCAGTAGTGGCTCTTAACCTGAACTTGCTATAATAATCCAGGATAAGATCCGTGATTTTACTGGGAACATAATGTCACTGGAGGGCAAGCACAATGAGATTGTGTGGTATGGAGCCATATGCATTAGCAAGGTCCAACCATAACATAGAAATGTCTCCTTTTCCTTAATGATTAGGGAGGCTAATAGAGGCCTTTTCCTAATCATTAGGGAGCATGTGAGGCTGCCACTACGCTTGTCACACGGAACCTTCTTAGTGAAGGAGAAGGGGTTGGAAATAAAGGCAGCACGCTTCCTCGCTCTTTCCTTACCCCTCCTTCGGTGCCACTCTGCTCTGCGCAGGGACATGAGCTTCTTTCTTAAGATGTTACGAAGCTCAGCGAGTGGTTGCTTTTCTACTTCTCTAGCCACCTTATACTGTTGTTTAAGACTTCGGAGCTCCTGACGCAGTTGATGTGTGTGGCTCTATGGTTTCTAGCGTAGGAGGGCTTGGCATTTCCATTTTCGATATAGCCATATCTCTCGCCTGAATAGCTTACAATAATTGCCATCATGGCCTCCAGCCGGCTGTCCACTTCCCCCTTAGCTGTAGCTTTAAGGATCTTGCTATCATCTATGTCAAACTGCGACCAAATGGTTTGGCTGTTAGCTGAAGGCCACTTGATCTAGCCTGGCAAGCCAGACCTACATCAAGATGTTATGTCTGGCAACTCACCATTGTCATACCTCAATCCGAGGGGCGGGATAAACGGTTGTCTTTCAAAATCCCTCTGCACGCAATAGGATAGCGCTACAACCAGCCAGAGTTACGAATGGTTGTGTATGAGTGAGTCCCATGCGTTTTCCCACCAGGGTATCCGGTCGTCAAAACTCCGAACACATCTTCCTTTTTAAGAATGACTTCAGTGACGTTCTCTTAACTCCAAGTCCTCCAGAGTCGCAGCAAAAGCCGATTTGAAAGACTGAGCAGCAGTTGTTTTCAGGTAGCAAACGGAACCGTCACAACACTGCCGTCAAAATGTTAAGCCCGCCCGCCAACTCTATACACAATGTGATTGGCCTGACTAGAGTTTGGTTTTTCCAGCTAGAAAGCCAACGGAGAGTTGCTAGACTACACTGGCTGCAAAATAATTTTTGCTGCTGCTAGGGTGCGTCTAGATTTCTAGGCTACACTTGATCTGCTTCTGTGGGACTATTCTGCAGGGATTGGAGGGCTCTACTGCTTGGAGGGACTGGGCTCTGTGGGATGAATCCTGGCCGGGCTCCTCCTGCGTCTCACCAGGATCAGGTCCTGTGCGCTGCAGTACATTCTCCCGCTCAGTGCATTTCATCCTTGCCTGATGTATTTTCAGGCCGTACAGGTTCTTGCATACCTTTCCTCAGATGCATCTTGCTTGCATTGTCAAATTTCCGTTTGCCTGGGTCGATAACATTAGGTCCATCCTATTGGGGTTCTCATTCTCCCCCCCTCTCGGGCTCCTCTGGGGGTATCTCTCAGAAGGTTTTTCTGTAGCAATTTTAGGTTTCTCGCTCACGGAATATGTGACCCGTTATAGAAACCAGGGACGCAAGTCGGCAGCACAACTTGCGAGAAAAATGAGAAACAAGCGTTTTTTTCCAAAATTTGTGATTTCCGCTTTTTTGCAGAATCTGTTAGTTGAAATCATGAAGAAGCCTCTCCATGTTTGAGATAGCAGTATTGGTATATTTAAAAGCTTACATTTTGAGGTTGAAATCGGCTTGTTTTCGTGGATTCTAGCACGCAGTAGGGGCGTGGTGTGTTATTGTCTGTGTGTATTTCCATACTGAATATGGCGCTTTTGTCCCTGCCCTCCAAGTGAACCGCATGGCTACTTATTATGCTGTGCTCTGGTCGGCTCAATTCAATTCAATGAAGATGGACGCCGCAAAGATTGTCGCAGACGAGCTGAACCGTTACCAGTACACTGAAAATGTTTTCGCCGCACTTTGTGGGCTCGGGAAACTGAAATCCGCGCGCGCGCCCTCGGTGCTTGAATACGGCGGCTTGGCTCGCTGACAACGGTAGCTGGCTGTTTCATATGAGACATCCCGATTGCTTTGAATGGGGAACGTTTTGTGAACATGGAACAGACTTAATGGAGACTTAATGGACTGGCAACAATCGAATTACAGGATGCAGTTAAGACCTTTGCTGCCATGAAGGCCTGCCGTGCGCGTTTCTGAAACGTAAGTTAAGCTTCATTTGCTCTTTAGTCGTTATTTAAGATGCTGAACCTGCTGATGATATAATGTGCTTGCGGACATTTCATTTGTGTGTGTATACGCACATAAGTGATTTGCAACAGTAATTTGAGGAGGTGAAATGTGATTATTTGGAAAATCCCTGTCATGACTGCTTAAAGAAAAATGCCAGCAGGCATTTGCCTCCTGCATAAACTTTAATATTGTTGACATTTTGGGCACACGCGCGTTGCACACTATTTGCGTTATATGTAGGCCTTTGGCATATTGGTCTTTGTGTGTTGTTGCTGGTTTTGTGTTATATCATGGCATATTGGTCTTTGTGTGTTGTTGCTGGTTTTGTGTTATATGTATGGCATAACGATATTGGGCTTTGTGTGTTGTTGCTGGTTTTGCGTTATGTATGGCATAACGTTATTGGTCTTCGTGTGTTGTTGCTGGTTTTGCGTTATATGTATGGCATATTGGTCTTTGTGTGTTGTTGCTGGTTTTGCGTTATATGTATGGCATATTGGTCTTTGTGTGTTGTTGCTGGTATACATTTCAAATAGAGGGGCAGCACAATTGTTTTTCGCCTAGAGCGGCAGAAGTGCATTCGCCGGTCCTGGGGTTGAGTTTCCATAAACATTAAAGTTTTTTGTTTTGTGTTCATTCTAAGAACACGTACACGTTATCTCATGTTTAGTCTGTTTAGACCTTCCCATACCTACTATTGTTATTAGCTAGCAGGAAAGAAAAAAAAAGCTGTAAAGAACATTGGGGGAGCTTTACAGGGGTATGGCTTATCTAAATGAGATGTAAATGAGCCCTATTGTCACTCCCAGCTGCAGAGAGAGGTGAGAACTGCACATCTTTAGAGGCGGTTTTCTCCGCTTTTAGTTTTTCTGAGTGCCTACCTTCAAATGGCCACAACTTCTCAAAATATTATCAGATTTCCATGTGTTACACATCGTTGGAAAGCTTGGAGATTACACTTTCAGAATCTGTGAATAACTCAAAATGCCCCAGAACCGACTTGTGTCCCTAGTTTCCGTAACTGGTCACATATTCAGGTTGGGTAGCTGGCCCTTCCTGTCCCGGGTGCCATCTTCCCGGCGGCCAACTGCCACCGGGAAGACGAAGAACAACACTATTGCCGCTTTTCCACTGCATAGTACGGCTCGGTACGGCTCAGTACGGCTCGCTTCGCTTTTCCACTGCGTGGTACGACTCGGCTCGGCACGGCTCGGCTCGCTTTAGCTCGGTTTGCTTTTCCACTGCAGTGGGTGGGATTATAGACTGAGTTATAGTTTATCCGCTCCTCGGCAACCAACGAGATGAACGTCTGCACTTCGTCCATTGAACACGATTCAGCCATTTCTTTTTTTTCTTTCTTTTTTCTTCAAGCAAGTAGTTTTAAAACAGGTGCTACAGTGACCTTTACTGGCTAATTAAATCTAGCGGGTTTGATGTCTCGCAAATAAAATTACGCTGGTAGTGACGATTCTGTCTGACCAATCAGTGAACTGCAGTGTTTTCACGTCACATTTTAGTATCGGTACGGTACGCTTGGAACCTCAACAGAGGTGGTACCATTTAAAGTGAGCCGAAGCGAGCCGTACCGTACCGTACCATGCAGTGGAAAAGCGCCACAAGTGAGCCATACCGAGCCGAGCTGTACCGTGCCATGCAGTGGAAAAGCGCCAAAGCGTGCCGTTCTGAACCGAACCGTGCCGTACCATGCAGTGGAAAAGCGCCATAAGCTATTATTCTTGTTATATTATTATTTACAATAATATAATAAATAATAATTAGTACATTTGTTTAATTTTTACAGCATTAAACTAAATCATTTATATCCTTTTTTATAATTATACTATATACAATTCTAAGTAAAACATTAGTTACACTGTAAGTGACATACAAATAATTAAATAATGTATGCATTTATTAGAGAATTCATTCATTTTAAGCACAAAATGTGAGTCACTGCAAGTCACAAAATTAAGTCTTTTGGTTATTGGGCAACATGCACATTATCAGAGACACACAATCCTTGCTGTTGCTGGCAGGATTATTTACTTCAGGGAAAACCTTTTGGAAGATCTGTTATTCAGCCACTCATTGACCCCAAAATATGACGTAAAGCTTCCAGCGTCACAGGAATGCTTTAAAAGCAACATTGTTAATTTCCTGGAGTCTGAGTCCAGATCTCTGTCAACTCACAATCTCCAGTCTGAGCTTGAGCAGCTCTGGAAAGAAGAACGGGAACACAACTGCAGTGGCCAGACGTGTATGACAAAATGTAAAAATTTAAATGTAATATTCCTAATTTAAATAATTAATATGCAGAATAAAGGGGCGGGGCCTGGTTCAGTTAGTTAGTAGTGTGTTAAACTGGTGGTTATGGAAAGGGGCGGGACATTTCCCAAACACACTGGAAGCGCTCGACCAATCACAACACACTGCTCCAGCCGACCAATCAGAGCACAGTGTGCTTTTCAGAAGGAGGGGCTTCATAGAGACAGGAAGTAAACAGGGCTGTGTTTCCCGAAACCATCGTTCTAACAAACATTTGCAAACAGGATCACAAAGTTGTATGTTTGGAACGACAGATCCATAAAATAATGATAATATAATTATAATTGATGAATTCAGTTTTTGTTACTTTTAAGAGTTTCTTGTTTGCATGACATGTGGACTCGATAAATCCTTGTCTTGAGCCAAATAAGCAAACTAACATTTAGTGCAATCTATCTTTTATTTAGAATACATACAAATGTCATTTACATCTTTTTCTACTCGATAGACGCGCGTCCAATACTTTAACTCTGTGAACGCGCACGAGTACCTGGAGATAGTGCTCTTCTGCTTGTCGGCCACAGATTTGATGTCGGTGAGCTCCAGGAAGCGCTCGTGGAAGTAGTGTAGATGTAGGATACAAACCAGCAGGAACGAGGTGGGAATGAAGATGCGTGTGAACAGAGCCGGAACCGAGAACTTCTCCAGACCGAGATCTTCCAGCCTGCGCAGACCACAAGCTCAGTTAGCACAGCACAATCTGACATGTTGTAAATACATCATAATTGCTCAAATATTAGTCCATATACGGTCAAACCAAAAATGATTCAGACACCAGATATAATTTTTCGCAGATTCAGGTTACCTAAAATGCGTCTATTGTACTATATAAATTGTATGGGTCTATGTGTGTGCATGTTACTGATGTTGGACTAAACAGTATTGCTTGTAATTGTATTTTGCTTTATGTAATTGTCTAATTGATTCACCTCCTGGGGATTCGTCCTCTGTGTTTCTTATGTGATACCTTTTAATGCTCTTTTTACACACAGACTGAACAACATGAAGCATTGCTGGGTCACTGGTTGAGCTAAACTGGTATTATCTAATTGTGTAGTTAAATTTAACAGCTGACAGATATTCAACATAATTCATGTGTGAGAGTCTAACAGAAGGACGGACAAAACCACTGAAATATCCACAGAGTTCATAACTCTGAGTTCTGCTCCTATTTATTACCATTTTCTTTAGCAAATAAACTGATAATGTGAGAAATGTGTCTGAATAAATGTTGGTTTGACTGTAGATGTGTTAAATGCATACTTCTCTCTGCTCATGCCAGTCATGTTGGACCACACGTTTATGGAGGACTCGAACTGGAAAGTGTAGACCAGAATAAGCACCAGCATGGTGTAAACCACCACTGACATCCAGAAATACTTCAGCATCCATCGCCACCTCTCATAGTGCAACTGAAACAAGAGGCGCACAATATATTAGCGGACTTACAATGATATGTGCAGCTACAGACAAATGGACAAACATAAAGCAAACTAATGACACAAACCAAAAAAAAAAAACGGAGAGATGATACAGTAACAGTAGACAAACGGACGATAAACAAACAAAAACAAATAGATGATAGACAAAGACAAAGCAAACAAACACATGGACGAAAAGACAAACAAAAAACAAATGGATGATAAACAAACAAAACAAAAATAGATGACAGACAAACAAAATCAAATGGACAATAAACAAAAAAAAAAGATGAGGCAAAAAACTAAACAAATGAATGAAAAAAAACAAAACTAAAAGATTATAGGCAAACGAAACAATATGGATGATAAACAAAAACCAAATCGATGAGACAAACAAAAGGATGATAAAAAAATAGATGAGGCAAACAAAAAAACAGATTATATACAAACAAATGGACGACAAACAAACAAAAAATAGGTTAGAAAAACAAAACTAAAAATATGATAGACAAACAAAAAACAAATGGATGATAAACAAACAAACAGATGATAAACAAAAAACAATGATGAATACAAACAAAAACAAATAGATGATAGGCAAACAAACAAATGGACAATAAACAAACAAAAATAAATAGATGATAGACAAACAAAACAAACAGATGACAAAGAAAAAGACAGTAGACGAAACAAAACAACAAACAAAATCTAAAGTAGACAAAAAAATCCACATTGATTATAGTCTATTACTTCTATACTGTGTTTCTGACTGTCGTTAATATAAAACAGCTTAATGCTGTTATTTGTACACATTCCAGTGATAATGAATCTATTAGAGAGAGTTACTAGAGTTACTCTATCAGAGCACAACACACACCTGATAAAGTGCTACGCAAAACAGAAACATCATCATGTAAATGATCTTGTACATGACGATGCGTCCTTCAAAGCTAACGAAGAAGAACATTCCTCCACAGATGTAGATCCAGTATTTGTTGAACATGGCCATGAGTGTCTGTCCCAACACATCCATCATCTCTCGGTGTCCCCCGGCCTCGTGCTCCAGCCCGTCTACAACACACACGCACACGCACACGCACAGGGACACACACACACACACACACACACACGCACAGACACACACACACACACACACACACACGCAAGTTTCAACCCAAGGATTTTGGTGAAAGAAGGTTTAGAGCATTATTAAAATGGTTGACAATACAGCTGATGGAAATGCTAATTGATAAAAAATGTTCTAAAAAAAAGCTCTAAAAAAAACTTTCAAGGAGCTCTAAAAGAATTCTAGAGTTTTGAAAAAATTGTTATACACAAATAAAATGTTTAGGTTACAACTACATCTGTCTCTGAAAACAAATTAGCAGTGATTGATTTGACGTTATTGTTATTTTCAAAGCTTTATATATATATACACACACATGTAATATACATGTACACACACACACATACATATATATATATATATATATATATATATATATATATATATATATATATATATATATATATATATATATATAAAATTAATTATATTAATATTTATATTATATATATATAATAATTATATTAATATTTATATATATATATATATATATATATATATATATATAATATAAATATTAATATAATTAATTTATTATATATATATATATATAAATATAAATATTAATATAATTAATTTATTATATATATATAATATAAATATTAATATATATTATTATATATATATATATATATATATATATATATATATATATATATATATATATATATATATATATATATATATATATATATACATTTGTAACCCTTTTATTTTAGTAATATTACATTATTTGTGAAATGAAGCAGTAAATGGCCAGTTTCATTACTATCTATATTACAAATATTTGGGGATATCTGGGATGCAAAAGATAACAAACTTATGATACACACAAAATTATTTTTGGAAACGGCTCAAAGGCAAATTTATTTTGCTATGCAACAATCAGTTTATTTAAGAATGATATCTTAAGCACTCCACGTTATCAGGAAAAGACCAATAATGGAAATAGACTGGACTATGTAAATGTTTTTAACACTTTTTCTCTTGGTCAATATGTGGATGGAAGCTTGGATTAAAACACAGATTTGAGCCACATCACCCCTTGACAGTAAGCAGGAGGAACTGTTGACTGAATTTAAACAAGTTAAATTAGACTACCTGACCAACTAGGCCATGTTTATGACATTTACCAAAGAAACAGAACCAAATAAGCATTTCTTGGAACAGCAATACAATAAAAAAGTGTTTAACATGATGTTTGTGACGGTCTCTCTCACCGAGTGTGTGTCGCTCCACCCTGACGTCACAGAGAAGCGTTTCATCTGTGTGTCTCTCTCTCCTCTCAGTCAGAAACTGTCTCAGCAACAGCCAGAAGCTGAGGAGGCACAGAGTCTGCACACACACACACACACACACACACACACACTTTACATTATTCAAGTCAAACAATCAGATCATTCATTCACGAGAGTCTGGCTGTGTCCAAAACGCATACTCTCTTGAGTTGGTGCATGTTTTGAATAAGTCATTACTTTGCGATAGCTATTATGAAAGCTTCACTGTCAGTCATATAGCGGGGCTATAACCTGTCACTCACCACAACCATCCAATCAGTTCCTCACAGACACAATCAAGCCCCGCCCACAGACACAATCAAGCCCCGCCCACAGACACAATCAAGCCCCGCCCACAGACACAATCAAGCCCCGCCCACAGACACAATCAAGCCCCGCCCACAGACACACTCAAGCCCGCCCACAGACACACTCAAGCCCCGCCCACATTTGTTCTTGTTCCTGAAGCGTTTAACTCGGATATACGACACAATAGAGGAGAAAAGACGAGCTCAACTGCAGTTTCATGCTGACTATAAACAAACACATAGACGCGAGCGGTGTGACGAGACACTTATCTCACAGACGAGACAGGAGATTGTGTTCACGATAACGATTTTTGCACAATATTTTATATAAATCCTCAATGATAAAATTCATGACTGGAAAAATAGTGCAGGTGCATTTTAATAATCTTGTAATGAATGTCATTTAAATTCTACGTTATGAGTATGAATTATAAAACACATTGAAAGACAACAACATACAAGCACTGAAAAATGTTTCGCCACAAACTCACTGCTTCTCTCCTGTCTGATTTAACACGAGTCTCTTCAGATCTGACTGAGTATTAATTATGAGATTCTTATTAATTATGTGAGTGAACTCCTTTCCACAAATTGAACACGGGATCTCGTCATAGACGCGCATAAGCTGGTCTTACTTTGGATCCCAGTTCCCGGAAGGGCACTTCTTTCTTCAGGAAGAGCCCAGGCACTGGCTGCAGGGACTCAAAGCTCCAGATGTACTGCAGGACGATGAGCAAGTTCCCATAAAACACCATGAATGGAGAGGTGATCATTGAGTATTTCCTCCGGTCCCTCACCATCCACAGTGTACAGGACCAGATGAGGAAGACGAAGGTCAGCCAGCTCACATACGTGATGCTCCAGGCCTGGGAGGAAGGTGAAAAAGAAAATTAGCCCATGATTTACTCCATCCTAGGTGTATATGGCAGTCTTCTTTCAGACGAATACAATCTGAGATATATTGAAAAATATCTTGACTCTTCCTAGCTTTATAAATTATGGCAGTGAATTGCAACCAACAGTTTTGAAGTAGAGATGCACCGACTACAATTTTCTAGGCCGATTCCGATTCCCGATTTTTCATTGAGTTTGACATGTCGATTCCGATTTCATTTTTTTCTAACCACTTTACAGCACACACAAATATTTACTTTCTCTCTTGATTTTAGTAGAACATTTTTTGAACAGTAATCGCTATAAAATATAACTATATAAATGACTCCTGGTTTGGGAAATTCACACACATCTAAAGTTATGAAGAACCATTACCTTCTGTTCACATCCAATATCCAACTAAACAAATGTGTTCATTTCAAAAAGAAAATTCCCCCCAAAAAATTCCACAAGTCATTTCAAGTAAATAGGCACTAGTCCGAGTCAAGTCTAAAGTCACAAGCAGCAAGTCTAAAGTCAAGTCGAGTCTTTTCAGAGATCTAGTCAAGTAAGTCCAGAAAATTGCGACTCGAGTCTCCCACCTCTGCTGTTCACGTGAGAAAAAGAATGAATAGGCGAATGAATAGACTATATTTGGGTCTTTTTCTAAACTTTCCCCTAATGGGATTCTTCTGGGCTTTTTTTCTTCTCAGGACATATTGAGGATACGAAATCAGTTGAGTTTGCTTCTGTTGCAATTTGTTCAAGGTTGACCCCCATTTTGGCTTAAAATGACTGGACTATAAGGAAAGGTCAGGCGTGCGAGGACTGTGATGCAGGACTCACCATCATTGCTATGAGAGCGCAGATGTAGCTCTGCTTCATGATGAACCTGAAGGCCTTCACCGCAGAGTTCACACGCACCGCACCGAGCGACTGGGGAACCGCGGAGAGCTCAACGTACGCCGAGTCCAGCTTGTGTAAACCGCCGTCCATGTTCACTGAAACAGAAGCATGTGTTCTGAGGAAACGGAGGATGATGACTGTCAAACATTAGAGTGGATTCGGTGAATCATCGAATATATTCACACATGAATGGAGGCTTTGCCTGCATAATATATGGAAAGTTTGGACAACATTTCCAAGAATTAAAAAAAAAAAAAACGTCCCGAAATGTATGGGAAATAAGAGTGCAGATGTTTATGGGAAACCTGTGAAATTATGAATGTGGTCGATTAAAAACCTTTTCCACTACATGTTTATGAGCAGAGCAACCACAAATCTGAATCAGTATTTCTGTCTCGTTTTTAAGTAAATATAAACATCCCTAAACCAGAGATTTACTTCAGAAGCAAAATATTGTGCAAGATAGTGTTTTTAGAGAATATATTTTTATTAGTGCTCTCAAACGATTAAAATATTTAATCGCGGTTAATCGCATAGTTAACTCACAATTAATTGCACATTTTTATCTATTCTAAATGTCTCTTGTTTATTTTTTTGTCCCATTATTTTTTCTAATTTTAATGCACTTATCAACATAAAAAAGTGGATCGGCTTCTTTGTGCAAACATGTTTTATTGAAAACAACATTGACAATACTGTGTTCAATTTCACACTAAAACATTCTCACTTGGAGCAAATAATCTCTCAATGTAACACTGTCCATCAATAAAAGGGTGAAAGAAATACTGACGAGGTCCTGATATTGACGAGGGGCGGAGAATTCGCATCAGCTGTGTGTGTGTGTGTGTGTGTGTGTGTGTGTGTGTGTGTGTGTGTGTGTGTGTGTGTGTGTGTGTGTGTGTGTGTGTGTGTGTGGTGTGTGTGTGTGTGTGTTGTGTGTGGTGTGTGGTGTGTGTGTGTGTGTGTGTGTGTGTTTGGCCATCGAGTGGTGTTTCAGACTGGACGTGCTGCGATGATAGCTCAGTTCACAACGACAAAACACACAGATCACTTTGGTCTTGTCAAGGGAAACTTTCAATTCAGAATCTTATTGGCATCCATTTCAGCGTCTCGTGCTCGTCATCCACTCAAAACATAACTTTAACCTACTATTTGGCCGGCTCGCAACAAGTGTGTTTCCGGTCTAGCTAGATCCGGCGCTTTCAGACAGGACGAGGAATGCGCGGCGCTATGCCAGTTTTCAAAACTTTTTGGATGTCAAAAAGTTTCTATTGTGGTAAGCTGGTATGTGCGTGCGCTTAGATTGATGAAGCAACAAAACGTCCTCGCGTGGCACGAGCCACTGAAATGAATGGGTTTCATAGCGCAGCGCCACACATGCCACGCCCTGTTGCAAAAGCATGTGAATAAAACTGCAAAGTTTGCTAGTCCAAAAAGCGCGTTCATCTCGCGATAAAAAATTAATCGTGTTAAAATGAGTTTTGCGTATAAGAATTTTTTCACCAGTGTCAATCTTTTTTCTTTTAATTAGAAATTTAAAAATAATATGATATTGAATATCTTAATCAATCCATCCATCCATCCATCCATCCATCCATCCATCCATCCGTCCGTCTATCTATCTATCCATCCGTCCGTCTATCTATCTATCCATCCGTCTATCTATCTATCTATATATCTATCCGTCTATCTATCTATCTATCTATCTATCTATCTATCTATCTATCTATCTATCTATCTATCTATCTATCTATCATCTATCTATCATCGTATCTATCTATCTATCTATCTATCTATCTATCTCTCTATCTATCTATCTATCTATATCCATCCGTCTATCTATCTATCTATCTATCTATCTATCTATCTATTATCTATCTATCTATCTATCTATCTATCTTATCTTCTTATCTATCTATCTATCTATCTATCTAGCTACAGGGGTTGGACAATGAAACTGAAACACCTCTCATTTTAGGCTATGTTTACACGGAAACGAGCTGAAGAGAAAACACAAAAGTGGCGTTGCGTTGTCACTTTTTATTCTGCGTTTAGACGAGCGTTATGGAAGGGAAATATGCGTGCATATGGTGACGCAAAAGTGTGTGAAATACGATGTAGTATGCACTCCAGGCAGCAATGTGAAGCACTGCAACACAACAAACCAATGTCTGAGAATATTTTGTACAACTACTGAAAAGACTCTGCTGCTAGGGCAACTTGAAGGTCCGACGTATGGAAATAATTCGACATGTTGGTTGTTATTTTCCTGTACTGGCGCATGCCTGTGACGTAAACGCGTACACGACAAGAGCCAACGTGAGCAGATTTGCGTTTTTACCGTTTAGACGGGAGCGCGACGGCGGAGCGTTTTTGAGATTTCCACTCTGAAGGGTGGTTTCACTTTTTTGCGTTTTTAAGCCCCCAAAAGGCCGTCGCCGTGTAAACGAAAGGCACATCCGTAAAAATATTTTTACGTTTTCACTCGTAATCGTTCTCGTGTAAACAGGGCCTTAGTGTGGGAGGTTTCATGGCTAAATTGGACCAGCCTGGTGGCCAATCTTCATTAATTGCACATTGAACCAATAAGAGCAGACTGTGAAGGTCCAATTAGCAGGGTAAGAGCACAGTTTTGTGCCGTGTATCAGGATGACAATGCACCAATACACACAGCAAGACTGGTGAAAGATTGGTTTGATGAACATGAAAGTGAAGTTGAACATCTCCCATGGCCTGCACAGTCACCAGATCTAAATATTATTGAGCCACTTTGGGGTGTTTTGGAGGAGCGAGTCAGGAAACATTTTCCTCCACTAGCATCACGTCGTGACCTGGCCACTATCCTGCAAGAAGAATGGCTTAAAATCCCTCTGACCACTGTGCAGGACTTGTATATGTCATTCCCAAGACGAATTGACGCTGAATTGGCCGCAAAAGGAGGCCCTACACCAGGTGTGCCCAACCCTGCTCCTGGCGATCGACTGTCCTGCACAGTTCATCTCCAACCCTAATCAAACACACCTGAAGGTCTTCAATTAAGGTCTTAACAACCAATTAAGGTCTTCAGGATTACTTGAAAATTAAAGGCAGGTGTGTTTGATCAGGGTTAGAGATAAACTGTGCAGGACAGTCGATCGCCAGGAGCAGGGTTGGGCACACCTGCCCTACACCATACTAATAAATTATTGTGGTCTAAAACCAGGTGTTTCAGTTTCATTGTCCAACCCCTGTATCTATCTGTCTATCTATTATTAATATTATTAATAATAAAAAGGTTATTCAGTCAAAAGCAGTGAGAGATTTTCTCTTTTGTTCTGTGATGTACATGAATGACGGACATCTCAGCCGCAGGATTATTCGGCTGCTGTCACTTTAAGATCTGAAGCACATGACGCGGATCTGACACATAGCCTTTTTCTTTCTTTTTTTTTGCCATTTTGCATCTGAACAAATGTATTTGTTTTAAGGATTTTTACTGGACAATAAGACAATATTGTTTAATTACAAAAATAGTTTTTTGCAATTTATTGAAGCTACTTGGAATGCTATAAAGGAAAATGGTTTAGCTTGGAAAAAAGCTCTTGTCTGTTTTTTATACTGTAAACCATTTGTCTGAACTTTCACCGCATCAGTTTGGTCACAGGAAGACTCACGTGGGTCAGACTTGGGTTGGCCTGGGTTATAATGAGGGGTTGAGTAGAGCTCCACAGACTTTGGTCCATTCTCACGAGGAACTGACGTGAAGTCCAGCGACGCTCCGTTAGACGTGACGATCAACACCTGAGAGAGTTCAGAAGCACTATAACATCAGTATTATATGCTTTCATTACTGACAGGCATCATCAGTGTTGGGAAAGTGCACTTTCTACATGAACTAGGTCAAAGTTCAGTTCACAAATTTTAAAATGAACTAGTGGTGGTTCATAGTTTATACTTAAAATTTTGAACTAGTTCGTAGTTCTTTTTTTCCATATGTTGCTGCGAGCTATTATTTTTATATTTATTGCCACAGCCCATATAGAACCACAGACAGCAATTATTTTATCGGCAGACAAAGTTTGCACAGAAATGTAAGATTTTTCCCATCCTCACCGACCTTGTCATAAAACTCGTTTAAATGATCATACAACTTGCTGCTTTAACCTGTTTACAGTGTGTTTTAGCCTATTGAACGAAGTTAAACTGAGAGAGTGTGCCGTTCACAGACACAGAATGAACGAGTTCACAGTAACGTTCATCAGGCAGTAATACAGTGCGTTCAGTTCACGTTCGCCCAAAATATGAACGCGTTCAGGCACAACACTGGTAATAATCTACGGTTATCAGTAAACGATGCTGGATCTGAAACAGACCTTGGGTGAGTTGTAGCCATCTTGTGTGGTGACCAGCTGAAAATGCAAAAGAACAATTCACTATTTATCTATATCTCACATTTTAAAAACAACTCATAGCAAATATATGTGGTATGCACGTGTCAACCATTTTAAATGGTTTACTTAAAGGGGTGCGCATAAGACTGACATGACACGTTATGAATATGAAGGAGGGTTTATGCATGTTTATGATAACTGTCATTAAGTGTCATTCGCTCAATTATGACATTTTTAATGTAAATATGACATTGTTTGAGATGTCTTTGTTATGACACCTTGACATAAACCAATACATCATAACCTGTCAGTGTCTTTGTCATGACAACTTGACATTACTAAGACAACACAACCTGTCATAAACATGACATAGCAGATTAATGATCAAACTTAAGAAACCGCTTAGCTTTATTGGTTAACATTACATTAAACTGTCAGGTGTTGGTTTTGACATTGGCTGTCATGAAGCCATTATAACTTTTTAATGACAAATTAAATTTGTACCACTGTAGTTGAGGTCACGAAAAATATTAATGACACAATATAAATTTATATAAAAATATTAATGACACAGTTATAATGTCCTCATGACAGCCAATGTCAAAACCAGCCACATGACAGTTTAACTTAATTTAATGTCAAGTTGTCATGACAAAGACACTGACAGGTTATGATGTATTGGTTTATGTCAAGATGTCATAACAAAGACATCTTAAACAATGTCATATTTACATTCAAAATGTCATAATTGAGCGAAAGACACTTAATGACAGTTGTCATAAACATGCATAAACCCTACTTCATGTGTCATGTCATGGTTATGAAGGTGTCATGTCAGTCTTATGCACACCCCTTCAAGTGTTACCCAAGATTGTAATAGTAAACGTGAAAATGAGTGATATGGAATTATGTAAATGGTGAAGTGTATGATTGCGAGATGCAGACTCGTACGTTTCTCTCATCGGTGCGATAGTGAGCCATTCGCCACAGCTGCCGTCTCCTGTCGGCCGTGTAAACGCTAGGAGATCCGCTTTCAGGAGATCCAGGATCCTCTCCTCCCTCTTTCTCTTCTTTCTCTTTCTCTTCTTTCTCTTTCCCCTGCGGATGAAGAGTCACAGTCATGAAGTGCTGTGCGTATACAGTCAAACATTTATTCACACACCTTCAACATCTCACATTATCAGTTTATTCGCTATAGTTTAGACGACGGTAATAAAATATGAGCAGAACTCAGAGTTATGAACTCAGTGGATATTTCATGGTTTTGTCCGTCCTTCTGTTAGACTCTCACACATGAATTATGTTGAAATACTGTCAGCTGTTAAATTGAACTACACAATTAGATAATACCAGTTTAGCTCAACCAGTGACCCACAATGCTTCATGTTGTTCAGTCTGTGTGTAAAGACTTATTAAAGAAAAAACACTTCAGCAAAACATCATCAGCTCAAAGTGTCGGAATAGTTTTAAGTCCCAAAATTTGTATAAATTTTACTGTATGAAGAATATTTATGTATAATATGTCACAGTTTGCTTTATTTTGCTCTCCTCACTTACATAAATGAACTATAGTGTCCTGCACACACTAGTAAAACAAAATATCAAAAATGATATCTGGTGTCTGAATCATTTTTGGATTTGACTGTATATGTTGATGCATATTTCCTTTAAAATGCCTCTATTATGCTTCTTTTGGATATTGCCTTTCGTGGAGTGTATAATAAAGCTGTTTGTGAATATAAAAGTTCTGCAAAGTTTAAAGATCAAAGTGAAGAAAGAAGTGATTCTAAACGAGTACCAGGAAAAAGTACAACATAAAACAGTGTTCAAAACATTTACCTTTCGTAATAAGATGAATACCTCAGAGAAAAATAATAGTGAAGAAGAAAACGAGTGTAATCTGACCATGTCTTCTGACTCCTGAAGCCAGAGGCGGATGAGTGTGGCCAGAGTGTAATACAGCACCAAGAGCATGATGGGATTGACGAAGTGGTGCCACGGCAGGTCAGGGTTCACTTTAAACATCCAGGTGTGTGAGCAGTCCGTCTTCACCACAGGAGAAATGCCAAACAGACTGAGGGAAAAGAGGAAAATTATTACAAAAACTACTGGGACTCTATAAGAATACAGTTTGATAGGGACAATGCTCATTGATCAACAAACAAGTCACATGCTGTAAACAAGCCAGAGTTAGCTAAGTGCTAGTGGTCCCTAGCCAGGTCTTAACAGGCACCCTAAAATACAAAAGTCAATACAAATACACTATACATTTAATAAATACAGTAACAATGTAATAAATACAGCAGGAATTTCAAAACAATGTAAGCTTAATTTTTTTTTTAAAAAGTATTCCAGTGAGGGAATCCGATATTAAATTAATGGATGCGAGTCATGAAGACAATATATATATACAGAGCTATGCATAAGTTTAGACACCCGTGCTAAAGTTGCCTAAATAGAGGAATAAAAAAATAATCTTTTGAAATTGATCTTAATGCCTTAATTAAAAAAATGAGGAAAAATTCAAGCTTTAAGGACACCAATTTTCTTTGTGAATGAATAATTTATGGTAAATAAATAAATTTTCTTCCTTATAATACAGTGTGCATAAGTCAGTGCACCCCTATGTTAAAGTCCCAGATTTTTATAATATGCATCCTGATAAAGTTCTTGGCCTTTGGGATTAAAATATCCCACATCATCACACACACTTCATCATATCTAGAGATTAGCATGGTTTTATTCCAGTTAGCCTAATAGCTGGTGTGATTTGCATTGAGAGATGATCTCCCCATGTCAGTCTCTATGGTGTATTAAGGCATTAAGATCAATTTCCAAAAGATTATTTTTTATTCCTCTTTTTAAGCAACTTTGCATAAGTTTAGACACCCATGCTATAGCACTGTATATGACAGATATATACAGTAGTCAACATTTAAAGTGGATCAAAAAATTTCAAAGTTGTCCTAAAACAAGACCGGGTATTGTTCAAAATTAATGTATAACTTCAGTGAAAGGTTTTTCAAATGTTGACTACTGTGTATATATATATATATGTGTGTGTGTGTATGTGTGTGTGTGTGTGTGTGTGTGTGTGTGTGTGTATGTGTGTGTATGTATATATATATATGTAATGATCTGGGAAAGAAAAATAAGATTATCACTCAATCAAAAAGCACTTTACTAAATATTTCAACAGAGAACAACCGTAAAAGATCTGCTAATTCACTCCAGATTTCTCAGGGTTAAGCTTGTTTATTTTCCCTTTTTTTACTTTCTCTCTTTCAGTGGAAGCAGAATTGGAGGGGTAAGGAAGAAACTAACAGCAGATGCCTATTTAACAGGGTATAAAAGTGGAAGACAAGAACACTCTCAACATCTCTTCATTCCCAAATAAAACATTATCATTTGAGACAGGAGTGCCATTAACATTCAGAATAAAGAGACGTGGCTTTGAATGCAACTTACATTGATTACACAATATTTGGTGACATATTTATCTGATGAAATCTATAAAACGGCAACTTCTCGCAGCTAAACCCCTACTGAAAGTGGATGAGGTGACACACATTTTTATAGTTCTGGTGGCGTTAGTTAAAGGACTGTGTTTGCCAGATGTCTACCTCATGCCATAGAGAAAATATGAAGTCTTTCATGAATCATCCAAACCCTAAGCGTGACATCCAAGTCCTAATACCAGGGCTGAAAATAACGAGTTTAAGCGCAGAAATGTTGCTGGATAGAGCTGTTATTTATAATGCAGAGGCCAATTCATAATAAACACAGAACAAGGTGCCATGAGGACACACAGCAGAGACAAATCATACAGATCTTTAATAATCACAACTCATCAATCTCATATATAGATTCAGAAGTGATCTGAACTACGCCTCAAACGGCTGCACTTTGCTTACATATCGTTTTTTTTCAGAGACCAATTTCTTTTTTTTACGTCTGTTTCTTTTTTACGTCATATTAATTTTATAGCTTTATATTTTTAATCTACATCCATTATTGTATCATTTACATATGAATGAATACTAAAAATGTAATTTATTCCTGTGATCAAAGCTGAATTTTCAAAAGTGTCACATGATCCTTCAGAAATCAGTATAATATGATGATTTGATGCTCAAGAAACATTTATGATTATTATCAATGTCGATAAATTTTGTGGTGCTTTATATTTTTGTGGAAACTGATAAAAAAAATCATGATTCTTTGATGAATAGAACGTTCAAAAAACAGCTTTTATTTGAAATAAAAATCTTTTATAATATTAGAAACATTTTTGATCAATTAAACTAATCCATGCTGAATACAAATAGGAATTTCTTACTTTTTTTTTAACAGTATTGTACTTATGATACATCCATTAACTCTTTCAAACTATAAAAAAGTCGACTCTTGAGTAATAACTCCTGCTTTGAGACAAACCAACATAAAACCATTTGGTTCTAATCTCTGTGTTTTGCTAAATGAACATTTTTTCGACCCAGAATAGACTCTTCTCTGGCATCTCCACAGGCTGAAAGTTCAGCTAGCGTGTAATCAAACCCGCGTCCTCGCCACACAAAGCTGCTAGCGATCGTGCTGTTTATGTGATTGTGAAAGAGAAGCTCTTTGTGTTTCGTCCCAGACGCAGCGGCTCGCAAATCGCCAAATGTTTTTCTAATAGGGTGTTTCTCAGGTTTTGTTTGAGAAAGAAATCCTGCTAAATCCTGTAAAAACCACTTAATTCTATGTGGGTTTGGTAAAGCATATTTCTTCGCTCATGACTCGCATTTTTTTGCTTTCTTTGCACGTTTGCCTCTTTTATTCTTCTCCCACACATTGTATTTCTGAAAGGTATCAGGATTCCTTCACACGTCTGTGCATTTGGCTTGGCCCGTTTCATTTCATCGTGTGTTTTCTGAGCTCGGTTCAAACCTCATCTGACATATTTGTAGTATCTATGTCTTTTATAGAGGCTTTGAATGTGTATGAGGTTTCAGGATGTGGATTCATTCAACCCAAATAAGCAGAGTTACAATTTTAAACTTGGACGTTTCAGAGGTCAGAGTGATTGTTTATGTGTAGTGTTTGGTCATGGGTTTGCCATTTTGAAGTCTTGTCGGGTAGCTACTAATCTAGTATAACCGAGAGAGCCCAAACAAACAACCCAAGCTTTCAAAGCCTTCAAGACAGCTGTTTTCTAGTGTTTGTATCTTGCTGTCAGCTTCGCGTTCGGGGGCGACGTTCGCAACACTTTTTAACGAGCCGTAACAGTTGCACGATTATAGTCTCGTATCCGCCGCTAATGGCTCTTCTGAAGGCTCGCTGCTGCCGTTGGGGAATATTAGTGTCAGAATAATACAGGCCTGCCGTTGGAGACTGCAATCCAGGCTTCATTTAGAAGAATTGCATCTACGTTACTCGAGTCACCTTTGATTGTTTTTTCTCTCTCACACGCAGCAGCGCTCCCTGAAACCAGCTGTGTAATTCAAGCGCAGGCCAAGAGCCGTCCTGTCGAAATGAGAAACACATGGGCTCTCCGAGGCCGCCGGCAACACCAAACCAGTGGACTCGCTTCTTATTCTTACACATCTAGATTTACCCGTGGGAATATCGATTAGTGATGTCGATTAGTGATATATCGATTAGTGACGTCGATTAGTGACGTCGATTAGTGACGTCGATTAGTGATATCGATTAGTGACGTCGATTAGTGATATCGATTAGTGATATCGATTAGTGATATCGATTAGTGATATAGATTAGTGACATCGATTAGTGACATCGATTAGTGATAGAGATTAGTGATAAAGATTAGTGATATCGATTAGTGACATTGATTAGTGATGGAGATTTGTGATATAGATTAGTGATATTGATTAGTGATAGAGATTAGTGACAGAGATTAGGGATATCGATTAGTGAATGAGATTAGGGATATCGATTAGTGACATCGATTAGTGACATCGATTAGTGAAATCGATTAGTGATATCGATTAGTGATAGAGATTAGTGATAAGATTAGTGATATAGATTAGTGACATCGATTAGTGACATCGATTAGTGACATCGATTAGTGATATTGATTAGTGATATCGATTAGTGATATCGATAGTGATGTCGATTAGTGATATAGATTAGTGATAGATTAGTGATATCGATAGTGATGGAGATTTGTGATATAGATTAGTGATATGATTAGTGACATCGATTAGTGATGGAGATTTGTGATATAGATTAGTGATATTGATTAGTGATATCGATTAGTGATATAGATTAGTGATAAAGATTAGTGACATCGATTAGTGATAGAGATTAGTGATAAAGATTAGTGATATAGATTAGTGACATCGATTAGTGACATTGATTAGTGATGGAGATTTGTGATATAGATTAGTGATATTGATTAGTGATAGAGATTAGTGACAGAGATTAGGGATATCGATTAGTGACATCGATTAGTGACATCGATTAGTGATAGAGATTAGTGATAGAGATTAGTGATAGAGATTAGATGATAGTACATCGATTAGTGACATCGATTAGTGATATCGATTAGTGATAGAGATTAGTGATAGAGATTATGTGATTAGTGAATGATTAGTGATAGAGATTAGTGATAAGATTAGTGATAGAGATTAGTGATATGATTAGTGACATCGATTAGTGACATCGATTAGTGATATCGATTAATGATATCGATTAGTGATATCGATAGTGATGTCGATTAGTGATATAGATTAGTGATAGATTAGTGATATCGATAGCGATATCGATTAGTGATATCGATTAGTGATATCGATAGTGATATCGATTAGTGATATCGATTAGTGATATAGATTAGTGATAAAGATTAGTGATATAGATTAGTGATATCGATTAGTGACATTGATTAGTGATGGAGATTTGTGATATAGATTAGTGATATTGATTAGTGACATCGATTAGTGATGGAGATTTGTGATATCGATTAGTGACGTTGATTAGTGATAGAGATTAGTGATATCGATAAGTGACGTTGATTAGTGACGTTGATTAGTGACGTCGATTAGGTATGTCGATTAGTGATATAGATTAGTGATATCGATTAGTGACATCGATTAGTGACATCGATTAGTGACATCGATTAGTGATATCGATTAGTGATATCGATTAGTGATATCGATAGTGATATCGATTTGTGATATCGATTAGTGACATCGATTAGTGACATCGATTAGTGACATCGATTTGTGATATAGATTAGTGATATAGATTAGTGACATCGATTAGTAACATCGATTAGTGGCATTGATTAGTGATATCGATTAGTGACATCGATTAGTGACATCGATTAGTGGCATCGATTAGTGATATAGATTAGTGATATCGATTAGTGACATCGATTAGTGATATCGATTAATGATTTCGATTAGTGATAGATAGTGATGTCGATTAGTGATATAGATTAGTGATAGATTAGTGATATCGATAGTGATATCGATTAGTGATATCGATTAGTGATATCGATAGTGATATCGATTAGTGATATCGATTAGTGATATAGATTAGTGATAAAGATTAGTGATATAGATTAGTGATATCGATTAGTGATATCGATTAGTGACATCGATTAGTGATGGAGATTTGTGATATAGATTAGTGATATTGATTAGTGATAGAGATTAGTGACAGAGATTAGTGATATCGATTAGTGACGTTGATTAGTGATAGAGATTAGTGATATCGATTAGTGACGTTGATTAGTGATGTTGATTAGTGATGTTGATTAGTGATATATCGATTAGTGATATTGATTAGTGACATCGATTAGTGATATAGATTAGTGATATAGATTAGTGATATCGATTAGTGACATCGATTAGTGACATCGATTAGTGACATCGATTAGTGACATCGATTAGTGACATCGATTAGTGATATCGATTAGTGATATAGATTAGTGACATTGATTAGTGACATTGATTAGTGACGTCGATTAGTGATATAGATTAGTGATAAAGATTAGTGATAAAGATTAGTGATAAAGATTAGTGACATCGATTAGTGACATTGGTTAGTGATGGAGATTTGTGATATAGATTAGTGACAGAGATTAGTGATATCAATTAGTGACATCGAATAGTGACATCGATTAGTGACATTGATTAGTGATATAGATTAGTGATAGAGATTAGTGACAGAGATTAGTGATATCGATTAGTGACATCGATTAGTGACATTGATTAGTGATATCGATTAGTGACATTGATTAGTGATATAGATTAGTGATAGAGATTAGTAGGACTGACTTCTAATAGTCGAGGATTCGACGATTCGATTCGGAGAGGTCTGATTCGACTATGAACCTCATAGTCGAATAGTAGGGGGTCTGTTCACATATCTCGTCTTTTGCGCGCTCAAGTTCGTTATTTCAAAATAGGCGCGCGGTATGCAACGAATGAGCAGCAGCACACTACATGCCTGTAACGTCCGGACCGCATTTGTTAGCATTTACGGATTTATTGACTCACAATGGCTTCTAAAAAATCATCAAAAGTGTGGGAGTATTTCCAAAGAATGACCCAAAGAAAGTTGATTCCAAGTTGTGCCAGCAGCTTCTTTCATATCACACGACGACAACCAACATGGCTCATTTGAAACGGGTAAGGCTTGTTAACTTTACAAACAAAAAACAAACAAACTACCACTCTTTTGTCAATACAGACATAAACCCTATATTATTATTATTATAATTTTGGGGAAGACGCGTGCGTATTAAAGGGGTCATATAATGGTACTTGCACTTTTACAAGTTGATTGTACTGAAATGTGTGTTGGCAGTGCCTGTACACAGCCATCATATAATGATAAAAATCCATCCAGTGGTTTTGTTTTAATCTCCTTATATGTTTTCCCCTGCCTCAAATCAAGCCGTTCGATCCTGTGACGTCACAAGCTCGCACGCCCCTCCCACGACTGTTGATTGACAGCAGCGTTTCAACACAGACCCGCCTCGCTCGTGAGTGAGATGTCAACAGTGGCGGCTCCTGCAAAATCTCTCAGGGGGGGCAAATGTTTGGATGATTGATAAGGATAAGGTCCACCCATGCAATGGATAAATTAACAGCTTAAGCATGTAAAGGCAACTTCACTACTTTAATATTAATGAAAAGTATACTTGTTAAATGGAATGAATTAGAAACTTTTTAATAAAATGTGATGCGATCTGGGAATACCCACCACATGGTGAAATTTGACATATTACAGGTTTTGAGACCATATTAAAACTGTGTTCAAGCCCTTTCCAAATCTGTTTTTATTTCTTTTATCGTTTGTCTGTAACAAAGGTTGTGGTTAACTGAATTCGGCTGATCGCTATGATTTTCAGAAACGGAATTTTGATCAAAACAGGTTTAATTAACTTAATTAAATTATTTTATAATATAAATATGGAGATACAAGGTTTCCATCCCGACAGCAACAATGTATCAGGCAGAATCCATATTTTATATCTCCATATTTTTTTCAAAAATTAATGCTATTGGTCACCCTTTACATCTGTCAATGCGTTTTACAAATATTTAACCAATGAAAAGCATTAAAAGAGCTTGGAAATTATTTTGGGGAAAAAACAGGTTTTCTTTCGTTTCCTGAAAAGTAACAGTTTTGGACATACAAGGCTTCCGTCCGACAGCAATGATTTGTGTGTGTGTGTGTGTATTACGTTAATTAACATTTTACCAACATTCAAGCTCAAATGGAGTTTGACAAGGGTTTTTGACCAGTAAATGTAATTTCAATCCACTCAGATAGTTTCTTTTATTAAAGATTCCACTAGGTGGCGACAAATAATATTGTTGACTGAATCGTTGACGTGTAGGTTAAAGATTGTTTTGGTGTTCGAATTGAATGTACAAATTTCAAAGTACAATGCTAGGAGTAAAAAAGACTGCTACCATCCTTTCCTAAACTGATTGTAAAAACAAAATGAGATTTTTCAACACTCGAGTATTTAAATGGTCAGCAATAAATACCTCTTTAGACAGCCTCTGCTAGAATTAACTGCGTTCGCCATGACGTTGTTCAAGTTCAACTGGCCTCAACTCGCGAGATGTCCCAACAGTCTCTCTCGCTCTCGTTCTCTTTTTTATTTTTATGTTTTAATCACATTTGATGAAGATATTAAAGTAGTGTTTCATTTTTTCTTCTTGTTCAAATTTAAAATTGTTTTCAAATATTATTTGTCACTTAATCTTAAAGATTTTTAATAGTGTATGTTTGTTCCCACCAATCGCTGCACAAGTTAAGGATACGTATGATGACGTAAGCACGTTAGTGCGAGCCCTCCCGGAACCCATAGAGAATGCATTGCAGTGCCTGCAGTTCGGAAAAAAACATCTTTGAATGTAAGTCTATGGGAACACTCTGGGCGATTCTCAGCCAGAGTGAAATCGCCCAAAAAGAGGCGGTACTCCACAGAACGTGACATGACGCTGATTGGACTATAATCCAGAGGCAGAACACACAGTGAGTGCTAGCATAACTCTGTGGTTGAATGAGATTGTGAATGTGATTGAAAAAGTCCCTTTCATACTTTGGTGGTGCGTCGCCCAATCGCCCTAATGAAGAAACCGCCCCTGGATGTCAATCATAGTTCGTCATTGTTTACACTGGAGCAGAATGGCGGCCGTCTAAGCGATTGTGGTGTTCTGTTCTTGGGTGTAATAAGGAACACAGCAGTCATTTTAATGTTCCTAAATCCGAACCGCTGAAGACGCAGTGGCTGAGTTTTGTTTATGAAGGAAATATTCACGACGAGCAACGTCAATGCGCTCATGTTTGCGCAAATCATTTCTCACCAGACTGCTTTATAAACGAGGCGAGGGTCAATATAAATCAGGTTTAGCTAAGAAGCTGCTACTGAAAAAGGAATCGGTACCAACTATTCGTGTTCCTGCTGGACCTCCAGAAGAAGTGAGTGTAACGTTTTATTTATTAACCTTTATATGAATCTTTGCAAATCCCTTGCACGCTTCACGAATGTGGCTAATGTTTACACTCAGGGTGCATTACGGCATGTCTTCTATGTAACGTTACGACGTTCTCAATATTATTCATAATCCCACGTTTATAATGAAAAACGCGTTGGTGTTAACGTAACAGGAATATTAACAGGAATATCAATGCAGTTACAAAACTATAGATGTACTTAAAAGTTTTCTTAAAACATAAAACATTTTCGTACTGCACTAAACATAAACATACAGCAAATTCTTAGTTATCCTTCAACTACTGCCAGAATCATTACTGACATGACCTCATGTCAGTTTCAGTCACGAGTTGTACCTAACACTGAGATAATGTCATGCATCATTGACAAGCCTACATTTACAAAAAAAAAAAGAAAAGTTTTTCAACATAAATCTGTCAACGAACTAACCTATAACTTACATTAGTAACGTTAAACACATAGCGTTTGTATCTCACAACTCTAACGTTACCCTGCCAGTACATACAAAAATAGATCAAAGTGACATTGTTAACCAACCATTCAGAAACGTCCTGTTCGAGCCTTATTGTCGAACTTCTTCGGGGCCGTCATCTTGTTTATGGGTCCGACTCCGGTTCAAACTGATACGGTTGCACAGATGTGTCCTCAGAGAGAATCCCGCTGCCATAATAAACCCTCAACTGTTGTCAAGTGAACACTCCACGTGCGTTGTGTCAAAGCGCCCACAGAACAGAGGGGCGGAGTCAGCGAAGCTCATTATCATTTAAAGGCATATGCACTTAAACGGAGTGCTGAACACAGAGCTGTTTTTGAGCAGGTAAAATGAGTGTTTTCTTAAAAAACTAATGAGAATTTTTAATAAAAGTATATTACAAACTTTTCATTTAGACCCTAAAGATTCATATTAACTTGTACAAAAATGGCATTATATGACCCCTTTAATAAGTAGCCTACTCTAGCACACACACGCAAGGTCTCTCGCGTTCTCCCTCTGTCCTGCGCGCGTGTAATTAATGCGGACTCTAGCAAACACACGCAAGGTCTCTCGCGCTCTCTCCCTCCCTCTGTCTTGCGCGTATTCAACGAAACCTATAATATATAAAAATACATATATGTTAACGATGAAATACGGGACAAATCATGATTTTTCTATGAAGGTTCGACTATCAGTCGACTATGGCAAAATCTAACGAATCAGATTCGACTATGAAAATCCTTAGTCGAAAACAGCCCTAGAGATTAGTGATATCGATTAGTGATGTCGATTAGTGACGTCGATTAGTGATATCGATTAGTGATATCGATTAGTGATATAGATTAGTGACATCGATTTGTGATATAGATTAGTGATATTGATTAGTGATATAGATTAGTGACGTCGATTAGTGACGTCGATTAGTGACGTTGATTAGTGACGTCGATTTGTGATATAGATTAGTGATATAGATTAGTGACATCGATTAGTGATATAGATGTGCGATATAGATTAGCGATATAGATTAGTGACATTGATTAGTGATACCGATTAGTGATATAGATTAGTGATATAGATTAGTGATATCGATTAGTGACATCGATTAGTGACATCGATTAGTGACATCGATTAGTGACATCGATTAGTGATATCGATTAGTGATATCGATTAGTGATATCGATTGGTGATATCGATTAGTGATATCGATTAGTGATATAGATTAGTGATATCGATTAGTGATATCGATTAGTGATATCGATTAGTGATATAGATTAGTGATATAGATTAGTGACATCGATTAGTGATATAGATTAGTGATATAGATTAGTGACATCGATTAGTGACATCGATTAGTGATATAGATTAGTGATATCGATTAGTGATATAGATTAGTGATAGATTAGTGACATCGATTAGTGATATCGATTAGTGATATAGATTAGTGATAGATTAGTGATATAGATTAGTGATAGATTAGTGACATCGATTAGTGATATCGATTAGTGATATAGATTAGTGATAGATTAGTGATATAGATTAGTGAAATCGATTAGTGACATCGATTAGTGACATTGATTAGTGATGGAGATTTGTGATATAGATTAGTGATATCGATTAGTGATATAGATTAGTGATAGATTAGTGATATAGATTAGTGAAATCGATTAGTGACATCGATTAGTGACATTGATTAGTGATGGAGATTTGTGATATAGATTAGTGATAGAGATTAGTGACAGAGATTAGTGATATAGATTAGTGATATAGATTAGTGATATCGATTAGTGATATAGATTAGTGACATCGATTAGTGACATCGATTAGTGATATAGATTAGTGACGTCGATTAGTGATATAGATGTGCGATATAGATTAGCGATATAGATTAGTGACATTGATTAGTGATACCGATTAGTGATATCAATTTGTGATATCGATTAGTGACATCGATTAGTGACATCGATTAGTGACATCGATTTGTGATAGATTAGTGATGTAGATTAGTGACATTGATTAGTAACATCGATTAGTGATATAGATGTGCGATATAGATTAGCGATATAGATTAGTGACATCGATTAGTGATATCGATTAGTGACATCGATTAGTGATATAGATTAGTGATATCGATTAGTGACATCGATTAGTGACATCGATTAGTGACATCGATTTGTGATATGGATTAGTGATATGGATTAGTGACATCGATTAGTGACATCGATTAGTGATATAGATGTGCGATATAGATTAGCGATATAGATTAGTGACGTCGATTAGTGACGTCGATTAGTGACATCGATTAGTGACATCGATTAGTCACATAGATTCGTGATATTGATTCGTGATATTGATTAGTGACATCGATTAGTGACATCGATTAGTGATACAGATTAGTGATATAGATTAGTGATATAGATTAGTGACATCGATTAGTGATATAGATTAGTGACATAGATTAGTGACGTCGATTAGTGATGGTCGATTAGTGACGTCGATTAGTGACGTCGATTAGTGACGGTCAATTAGTGACGTCGATTAGTGATGTCGATTAGTGATATAGATGCCAGCAGCCATGTCACCCTGTAGCCCAAGACTGGTTGCCCACTGAAGCTAAGCAGGCCTGAGCCTGGTTAGTACCTGGATGGGAGACCTTCTGAGAAAACCAGGTTGCTGCTGGAAGAGGTGTTAGTGTGGCCAGCAGGGGGCGCTCACTCTGGGGTCTGTGTGGGTCCTAACGCCCCAGTATAGTGACAGGGACACTGTACTGTTAAAAAGCACCGTCCTTCGGATGAAACGTTTAAACCGAGGCCCTGACTCTCTGTGGTCATAAAAAATCCCAGGATGTCCTTCGATAAAGAGTAGGGGTGTAACCCCGGCATCCTGGCCAAATTTGCCCATTGGCCTCTGTCCATCATGGCCTCCTAATCATCCCCGTATATACTGATTGGCTTCATCACTGTCTCCTCTCCACCAGTAAGCTGGTGTGTGGTGAGCATTCTGGCGCAATATGGCTGCCGTCGCATCATCTAAGTGGAGCTGCACACTGGTGGTGGTTGAAGAGATCCCCCCTCTTCCATGTAAAGCGCTTTGAGGTCCCAGAAAAAGCGCTATATAAATGTAACGAATAATTATTACTATATTAAATTAGTGATATAGATTAGTGATATCGATTAGTGACGTCGATTAGTGACGTCGATTAGTGATATCGATTAGTGACATCGATTAGTGATATCGATTAGTGACATCGATTAGTGACATCGATTAGTGATATAGATTAGTGACGTCGATTAGTGACATCGATTAGTGACATCGATTAGTGACATCGATTAGTGATGTCGATTAGTGACGTCGATTAGTGACGTCGATTAGTGACGTCGATTAGTGACGTCGATTAGTGACGTCGATTAGTGATATCGATTAGTGATATCGATTAGTGATATCGATTAGTGATATCGATTAGTGATATCGATTAGTGATGTTGATTAATGATATAGATTAGTGACGTCAATTAGTGATATCGATTAGTGATATCGATTAGTGATATAGATTAGTGATGTTGATTAATGATATAGATTAGTGACGTCAATTAGTGATATTGATTAGTGATATAGATTAGTGATATAGATTAGTGATATCGATTAGTGATATAGATTAGTAACGTCAATTAGTGATATAGATTAGTGACGTCAATTAGTGATATAGATTAGTGATATCGATTAGTGATATCGATTAGGGGTGCAATGGATCGCAGTTGATCTGTACGGATCAGGCCCCACAGTTCGGCACGCATGTGATTCACGGATCCATTGCTAAGTTTAACATTATTAGAGTGAAAGTTTATCATTTGCATGTGTTTTTTTGCTAATTTACACATTCAAACGATTTTAAACCATTCGAGGTTTTTCAGACAGTGCGTGAACAAATTCATCTTTTGCTTGAACTTACACATGCGCACAAAAATTAAGTTAAAATACACACTACACACTACATCCCTGTAACGTCCGGACCGCATTTGTTAGCATTTACGGATTTATTGACTCACAATGGCTTCTAAAAAATCATCAAAAGTGTGGGAGTATTTCCAAAGAATGACCCAAAGAAAGTTGATTGCAAGTTGTGCCAGCAGCTTCTTTCATATCACACGACGACAACCAACATGGCTCATTTGAAACGGGTAAGGCTTGTTAACTTTACAAACAAAAAACAAACAAACTACCACTCTTTTGTCAATACAGACATAAACCCTATACTATTATTATTATAATTTTGGGGAAGACGTGTGCGTATTAATAAGTAGCCTACTCTAGCACACACACGCAAGGTCTCTCGCGTTCTCCCTCTGTCCTGCGCGCTTTTAATTAATGCGGACTCTAGCACACACACGCAAGGTCTCTCGCGCTCTCTCCCTCCCTCTGTCTTGCGCGTATTCAACGAAACCTATAATATATAAAAATACATATATGTTAACGATGGAATACGGGACAAATCATGATTTTTCTATGAAAGTTCGACTATCAGTCGACTATGGCAAAATCTAACGAATCAGATTCGACTATGAAAATCCTTAGTCGAAAACAGCCCTAGAGATTAGTGATATCGATTAGTGATGTCGATTAGTGACGTCGATTAGTGATATCGATTAGTGATATAGATTAGTGACATCGATTTGTGATATAGATTAGTGATATTGATTAGTGATATAGATTAGTGACGTCGATTAGTGACGACGATTAGTGACGTTGATTAGTGACGTCGATTAGTGATATAGATTAGTGACATCGATTTGTGATATAGATTAGTGATATTGATTAGTGATATAGATTAGTGACGTCGATTTGTGATATAGATTAGGGATATAGATTAGTGACATCGATTAGTGATATAGATGTGCGATATAGATTAGCGATATAGATTAGTGACATTGATTAGTGATACCGATTAGTGATATAGATTAGTGATATAGATTAGTGATATCGATTAGTGACATCGATTAGTGACATCGATTAGTGACATCGATTAGTGACATCGATTAGTGATATCGATTAGTGATATAGATTAGTGATATCGATTAGTGATATAGATTAGTGATATCGATTAGTGATATAGATTAGTGATATAGATTAGTGACGTCGATTAGTGACGTCGATTAGTGACGTCGATTTGTGATATAGATTAGGGATATAGATTAGTGACATCGATTAGTGATATAGATGTGCGATATAGATTAGCGATATAGATTAGTGACATTGATTAGTGACATTGATTAGTGATACCGATTAGTGATATAGATTAGTGATATCGATTAGTGATATAGATTAGTGATATAGATTAGTGACGTCGATTAGTGACGTCGATTAGTGACGTCGATTTGTGATATAGATTAGGGATATAGATTAGTGACATCGATTAGTGATATAGATGTGCGATATAGATTAGCGATATAGATTAGTGACATTGATTAGTGACATTGATTAGTGATACCGATTAGTGATATAGATTAGTGATATAGATTAGTGATATCGATTAGTGACATCGATTAGTGACATCGATTAGTGACATCGATTAGTGATATAGATTAGTGATATCGATTAGTGATATAGATTAGTGATATAGATTAGTGATATAGATTAGTGATATAGATTAGTGACATCGATTAGTGATATAGATTAGTGATATAGATTAGTGATATAGATTAGTGATATAGATTAGTGATATAGATTAGTGACATCGATTAGTGACATCGATTAGTGATATAGATTAGTGATATAGATTAGTGATATAGATTAGTGACATCGATTAGTGATATAGATTAGTGATATAGATTAGTGACATCGATTAGTGATATAGATTAAGTTAAAATATCCGTCTTGGCAAGTCTTATATCGTCTAATTCTTTGGTTATGTCTTAAGTGAACATAAACAGTTGAGAAAGAAATCAGGGCTGCGTTCAGCGCAGACAAAACGTTGCAGAACGTTTTTTAAACAGAAACGGTGACACGTTGAACGCACTGTTGTGATGACGCAAGAGTTGCAACTATGGCAGCTGAGAAGGCTTTTTGTGTTCTTTGTGAAGAATTTTCAGAGCCTGATGAAGTCGGTATAAATATGTGTTTAATACTACAAAATATGCCGATGTTACAGTTACTGCACTTGCCGCCCAGAACACAAGAGAACATCCCAATCGAGTGAAGGGATTTGTGGAAACTGAAATGGAAGCACATCTTACCTAATTCAGACTAAAACACATCTATTTAGCCTCACATACTGACTTTATTTGTTGTTCATACTGTTTTATTAATAACCTGTATTTTCAATCTCATTTTTAGGAAAAGCACTTTACATGCATTGTTTATTTTTATACCAAATGTCATACACTTGCAATGAAACTAAAAATATAAACAACTACATCATTATGTTGATATCCTATATTTTTACAATAATACTTACGACAAACATGTCTTCTAATATCCTCAGTTGTTGCATAACGAACACATTTGTAAATTACTTCCATTGTGCGAGTTCACGTTAATTCCGTGTGCTTTATATACATGTTGCTGTGATTGGACTGCAGTTCTGACACGCCCACCGAACAAGAGAAAATGCATCTCAAACCCCGTTGCACACTGGTGCACGCCGTTTCCAGGAAACATGACGTTCAACCCGGACACCGCAGCAAAACGTTGCACACCGTTTTAAACTTGAACGTGCTCCAGATGTGTGATGTTATATTGGATTCATGCATTCACTCTTAAAGTGACAGCAGCCTGTAAAATACCTGTGCCCGATTGCATAAAGCACCTTAAGTGCAATTTTCCCTTAAGAACACACTTAGGATTCCCTTAAACTTAAGGATGTGGCAAAAAAAAAAACTTTCTTTAGGTGAAACATCATACACCCTAAGAATTTCCCATAAGTAGCTATCTTTCCCTTAAAGGGATACTCCACTTTTTTTGGAAATAGGCTCATTTTACAACTCCCCCAGAGTTAAACAGTTGAGTTTTACCGTTTTCGAATCTATTCAGCCGATCAGTAAGCAGACAGTTTCTGGTCTCATTGACTTCCATAGTAGGAAAAAATATATACTATGGGAGTCAATGAGACCAGAAACTGTCTGCTTACTGATATTCTTCTAAATATCAGAAAATCGGCTGAATGGATTCGAAAACGGTAAAACTCAACTGTTTAACTCTGGGGAGTTGTAAAATGAGCCTATTTCCAAAAAAAGTGGAGTATCCCTTTAAGTAATCTCTTAAAAAATTATAAGTGTTGCATAAAGCCCCTTACATGTAATTTTCCTACGTATAACGAAAGGTTTGGAAAACTTCACCGTAAGTGTTTCACGGAGCGAGTAGGTTCAATCCAAGTCCTTTTGACATTTTTGAAACCGATTCTTTAGTTTTTATGCATCGTTCACAAACGATTATATTCCAACATTCATTAAATTACCTCCACAGATAAAATGAAAGTCATACAGGTTTGAAACAACATAAAAGTTAGTGAATGACTATGAAATGAATGCCTTTAACATAGAGTCAAATCAAACCATCAGACCTAAAAGGTTTAAAAGTGATCAAGAACGTCCAGCTTAATATGCAGCTCATATTCCACAAACCAGCCTTATACAAATAATAAAATCATTAGTGTAGAGTTTGCGATCCACTTACTGAGCGCAAGGACTTTCCTGGAGCTAAACGCTGGGCAGAAGCCATAGACAACACACAACTAAATCAAGATTTATGAAAGCAACATGAATATATTGACTCTTTAAATCAAACTTTTTGAAATAGAGTGTGACAGTGGGTCGTTTTTGGTTTAAGATGCAAAGCAACACTGCCAATCTCTACTGAGCTCGATGACGACCAGGCCTCAGCCTCCTTTAATGCAGATCTTATAGTCATAAAAACATGCTATGAAATCACATGAGCTCTTAAATTATTAATGCACATCTCTGGCGCTTAAATATTTTTAAATTGTCCCTACTTTCTGTATAAACCCTCTAGATAGAAGTTGGGTTACTATAACTAAAACTGAAACCCAATAAAAATGTATTTATTTACTTGAAATAAAATAAACATTAACTGAAATAAAATATATTGTAGATGCCAAAGTAACATTTCTCATTTTTATTCAGTTCACCTTGATGTACTCTACTTAAATAACTAAAACTAAATAGTATATAAAACTATATAGACAACATTATTTTTAAATGACAAAAACACAAATATTATTAAAACTATCTAAAATTAAAATGAAAACAGACCATATAAAAATAAAAACTGATTCAAACTATGATTAAAACTGTAATTATATCTCAGTGATCATCAATGAGCATGCAGAACCAGAACTATCCATTAATGCTCATCCTTTAATCACTGTAATGACAGGTTGACCTCAATGCCTGGTTCAGATCGACCCCGGACGCCAGTCGCTGTATCGCCACAGGCTAGGTCGCTAGATTAGCATGATTGAGCTCACGTGTAGGATTCCCGCTCGCCGGATCGCTCTAATTGAATTCTCCTTTTGTGTTTGATTTTCTGCAGCTCTGTAATTTCATTGGCCACAGTAAGGGGATCCGGCTGGGTTATACGTGCATAAATCACAGAGTTCACCTGCTCGAATGCAGATCCACAAACTCAAGCCAATCTCAACAAGTCAAGCATTAAAACGGCTGGGAACGCGTCGTCAAAACTGATCCTGAATGCAAAAAACGCTTTTCTCACTCAGTATTTTTGTCTAAAAATATCCAAAAAATATTTAAATCAAGATGCATTTACTAAAGTAGTAAAAGATATTATGTCTTGTTTTCAAAATGAAGTGAGTTTTTGAACTGTTAAAATGATCTGCCAATGGGGTGAGAAAAATAATCTTGTTTCCGTTTGAATTAACATTATTTTTCTCACCCCATTGGCAGATCATTTCGCTTGTTTTAAGCAACAACTCACTTCATTTTGATCTTTTTCCCCCAGAAAACAAGACATCATATCTTATGTTTTACTCATCTAGTAAATGCATCTTTATTTAAGAATTTTTAAATATTTTAACTGGAAACAAGACAAAAAATACTAAGAAAATCTGTTTTTTGCAGTGGGGCTTTTACAGCACCAGTGTTCTTGAGACCCAACTTCATTAAATACCCCATTAAAGTCACCATGAAATCTTGTTTTTATGGAATATTGCAGTGTATATTAGAAATGATTTATCAGTGCACATCATCATTATTGTGTTAAATTCCTGGTAATCTTGAATCAGAATCAATTCCTCTTGCAGCATCTCTTCTCTTCTCTGATGATGTGGGCGGGCTATAACCTGTCACTCACCTGTCAATCAGCCAATAGCAAACCATAACCATCCAATTAGTTCCCCACAGACACACTCAAGCCCCGCCCACATTTGTTCTTGTTCGTGAAGCGTTTTCACTCGGATATACGACACAATAGAGGAGAAAAGACGAGCTCAACTACCGACTTTAAACCCCGGCTGTGTGTTCTCACCTGGCGTAACTGTCGCCGGGCGGAACGGCCTCCTGGAAGAACTGGAACTGGTATAGGAAGAGCATGACGAGGTGTCCCGCGCTGAAGATGGCCATGAGGACACACAGACAGCTGAAGAGCAGCGGGTCGAAGGACCGGCAGAAGGACCACCAGGTGCACAGGCCCAGGAAGGTGAAGAAATACACACTGGAGGTCAAAGACGGCAGCATCATTCCTGCAACAAGACGAGAAAAACAGTTATTTGCAGTGTATCCTAACCAGACATGATGTGATAAGATCATAATCAATCAAAAAATATAACAGCCAATCAGAAGAGCATGTGGGCGGAGTCTCTCTGTAAGTGCACAGCACTATAAACAAACAATGTGTGTGTGTGACGTCACCCGTAGTGTTTCTGAAGTGCGTTTTTGAAGCCCAAAGTGGGCGGAGCCGGCCGTCGCCATCTTGGCAGCACATCACTCCCGGATAAACGAATATGTGCAGCGAGGCGGATTAGCTGAGGTGACGTGACACTAACAGATAAACGCTAATAGTGACATCAGCGCAATCCACCTGTCACTCAAATGGCCACGCCCCTAATTATGCAGAACTCATAATTCACCCCCTCACAGTCGTCATGAAGGGCACTATTAGCTAATAGGACCAAAACCACTTTTTGCACCAGGCTGTAAACATGTTTTTTTCTGCTGTAAAGTGTGGCATATTAGCATGGGGGTTTGTGGGATTAACTCTCTTTTGGAGTTGCCACTTGGTACTGCACTTACAACTAAATTAATAAGCACACAATCAAATTCATAAATATTACACCATTTTAACATTAATAAAACGCATACTAAGTGACTGAAACAGTCTTTGTCACAGAGTACACTTGTTTGTTTGTCAATGTTCTGGTTTCCTTTTATTTATTTTCAAAAGGTGAATTATCCATGGCTATAAAGGTCACGCAATATTTTAACTCAGGCTCTGAGATTATGATTATCATATTTGTATGTTGTTGAAATTGTGCTGGCAAAAATGTCAGGTTTCCTATTAAAATTACTGGATTTTGTCTGAGAAAATCCAGCGAACAGTGGTAAATGTGACTGTGAGTGACGTTTTATTTCTGTTTATTACACAGCTCTCTGAAATACTTGATTGTGATTGGTCAGTCGCAACATTCCGAGGTCAGTTATTCGTCGCCAATAGTGCACTAGTCTCCGCCCCCTTTTTCAGGAGTGCTGGTTCCGGAAGTATTTTTTACATTAATTTCTCCGAAAGAGATTTTTTTAAAGTTTTCATTAAAGAGTTATAAGCCATGAATCAAGCCAATCAGCTACGAGGAGAATCACAACATTACAAACTTTGATTTGAAGCAAAACGTTTTTGAAAATAAGACAAAAAGGTACAAGACTGTGAACCTAAAGGCTTTATTGAGGGAAAGAACTACAATCCCATGAAGCATTGCAAACAGCACAATCAAATTAAAAATACTCATTTACAAATTTACTCATTTACAAATACTCATTTACACACACAGAAAATATATATTATTTAATAAGTATTTTGAGATCTACTATTACGTCATTCATAGTGCCTCATGGGAGTGGGCGGAGCTAAAGAGCTATTCTGACTCTGTGGTTGGTGGAATTTTCTGCATAGCATCATGGGTAATGTAGTTTTTCACCAGGAATTCCGCTATTAAAAACGATTACTTTAAAAATAAGTTGAAATAATGTGTCCTGACGGCTTCAGCAAAAGCAAAAACTATCATTATCCCTTATTACGTTGCTTTAGTTTGACCATTTCAGTTTGTCTAGGCTCAAAACCACTCGCTAGGAACCGTTTTCTTCATAAAAGCTTTGGGTTTAATGAGCTAATGAACTCAATACGCGAGATGATGTCATCGCGTCGGGGTCCTGAACACCCTGTCGGGGTTTATTTGGCGATAACAACTCTCTGGATGCACATTATCCCTTACATGTTTCTTTTGGTTTGAGCTTTGGGATATGACGACTCTCTTGAGCTTTTCTTCATCTTCAGCGTATAAATGAATGCTGGGTATTGACCGTGTGTGGTGAGTGATGTCGTTCTACACTACCCACCTGTGAGGCCCAGTAATATCGTTACGACTACTTTTCCTGCAGTGGTAATCAGATTCCCAATGATTTCTTTGAGTTTGGACGCCACGTCTGCGATCTGACGCAGGATCTTCATTTTGGTACTTTCTTCGACGTCGGCCTCCTCGAGTTCTTCTTCTTCTCCTTCTTCTTCTTCTCCTTCGGGAAGAGCACACTCTTCATCGCCCAGCTCGAACTCTTCGAACTGCAGCTCGTCCTCAAGCTCCTGCTTCACACTTTTCTTGTCTTCTTCTTCATCCTCCTTTTCCTGAAACATGACAATGGATGTTACAGAAAGTACGAGTTTAAATTGTTCTCTTAAACTTCGTAATTTTACCTAAATCCAATGGTTGTACATATGGCTTACACACACACACACACACACACACACACACACACACACACACACACACACACACACACACACACACACACACACACACACACCTGAACATGCTTGAGGTGAATCTGACACACACTCACGCATGCACGCACACACACACACACACAAACATGTTTGAGGTGAATCTGACACACACACACTCACACATGCACGCACGCACACACACACACGAACATGTTTGAGGTGAATCTGTCACACACTCACGCACGCACGCACACACACACACACTCACACATGCACGCACGCACACACACACACACACACACACAAGAACATGTTTGAGGTGAATCTGACACACACTCACGCACGCACGCACACACACACACACACTCACACATGCACGCACGCACGCACACACACACACACACGAACATGTTTGAGGTGAATCTGACACACACTCACGCACGCACGCACACACACACACACTCACACATGCACGCACGCACGCACACACACACACACACACACACACAAGAACATGTTTGAGGTGAATCTGACACACACACACTCACACATGCACGCACGCACACACACACACGAACATGTTTGAGGTGAATCTGACACACACACACTCACACATGCACGCACGCACACACACACACACACACACACACACACACACACACCACACCTGAACATGCTTGAGGTGAATCTGACACACACTCACGCATGCACGCACACACACACACACACAAACATGTTTGAGGTGAATCTGACACACACACACTCACACATGCATGCACGCACACACACACACGAACATGTTTGAGGTGAATCTGTCACACACTCACGCACGCACGCACGCACACACACACACACTCACACATGCACGCACGCACGCACACACACACACACACACACACACAAGAACATGTTTGAGGTGAATCTGACACACACTCACGCACGCACGCACACATACACACACACACACACACACCTGAACATGTTTTGAGGTGAATCTGACACACACTCACTCACTCACACACACACACACACACACACACACACACACACACACACACACACACACACACACACACAGCTGAAAAGTAAAGACATTTGTAATGTAATAAAAGCTTATATTTCAAATAAATACTGTTCATTTAAACTTTCTATGCATCAAAGAATCCTGAAAAATAAAATACATTAGTTTCCACAAAAATATGAAGCTGTTTTCAACATTAATAATAATCATAAATGTTTATTGATTATCAGATCATCATATTATAGTGATTTCTGAAGGATCATGTGACACTGAAGACTGGAGTAATGATGATAAATTCAGCTTTGATCACAGGAATAAATTACACTTTACTATATATATATATTCACATAGAAAAACATACCGACCCCAAACTGGTATTATATATTGATAGAACATTTATAAAATGCTTGGATTGGTCAGAAGTGCCTCATTATTGTGGTATACTGTTATACAAGTCCGATTATTCCCAGGAGTATCCAGTTTTTCACTGCTGATGTCATATTACATCCGGCTCAAGGGAATAAAACATGCAAAAAAAAAAAATTCTTAAGAATTCATGTGTTTTCCTTTAAAATAATACAGTAAACGTCACTATAAAACCGAAGCTGAATCCGCTGCTGTGTAATTTATGGTAATAACTGGCATTATTCCAAGATTCCTTATAAAAGGCATTAGCGAGCGACTTCTCCTTCCTAATGAAGTTAACACCGGCTAAATGAATCCAGGAAGACTAGAACCGGATGAAGGTCTGAAGGCTTGATTAAATCCCGTCGGCCTGTTGAGACAGCGCCGTCTAGAATCACTCTTCAAGCGTTTATGAAAGGAAATATGAGGGATAAGTTATTTATTCCTCCTTCAGAACAATGAAAAACTAGTTTTAGAAAAAGTGAGTGGTATCTGACTGTGAAAACCAATGCTATGCTATGCTAGGCGTGTTCAGGAGACATTTCTCTTTTAGTTTAACTTATTATTAAAACTGAAATAAAATTTGATATGAACTACATAGACATATTTATTTTGAAAATACAAAAACAATCAAATTACAAAAAATGAAATGATTTTTATGTATTTAATTAATTTAATTGAAATTGAATAAAAAAATATGTAAGTATTAATATAACTATAATAGTATATTATTGATACTAAAAAAACAATGGCTTAATTTGAATGTTGAGGATTGTAAAAAAAAAGTAGCAATACCTTGTCTAAAAAAAAAAAATCACATTCAATTAAATTATTAAATTATTAAATAAGTATGAGCAAGAGTAACTGTCATTCTAGACTTAGCAAATATCTGTCAAATGTAATATTAAGTATTATTATTATTATAATAGAATTAGTTACAATTAACAGTATTTTGAGAAAAGTCTCTCAGTTCTAGAGTAAATCCGGCTAAAGTGAGCATAGATTTAATCAAACTCAAACCCATAACTCATCAAAACCCAGTTCATCAGAATAAACTTCAGTAACACACACAGCACCATCAGCTTCACTAACACATGACTGGGGTCACGGCCAGCTTGCTGACAGATACTCAAAATCACTTAAATCAGAACTCAAAATTACCAAATAATTAATAATTAATGATTGATCGGCATACAAAATGATAGCACAAAAATAAACAAGTTCTCCAAGCTGGAGTTATGAAGGATTAATATACCTTAACATTATATAAAGTGTGCATGTGAGGAACTGAGTCTGAAAGTTATGAATGTTTTCAGATATAATCTCTAGGTTTGGTGAACAGATCAAAAAGATTCATTCATTCATTCATTTATTCATGTATGTGTAAAGAGGTTTTCTGATGTGATCAGCGGTGCTTCTGTGAAACACTAAACGCTGAGCTGGTGAATATACTCGAATGAAGGAATACAGGCCCGCTGAGCTAAAGCTGTTGTTTATTTGAACGAGCTTCGCTTTGCTGTGAAACAAAAAACTGACAGTTTCTCTCAGCTATATTACCATATTCCCAGCATGAATGAGCACTCTGTGCCGGGGAAAACCACACAGAACTACAATAAACCACACAGAATACTAAACACACTAAACACACACACTAAACACAAAACACACTAAACCACACAGAACCACACTAAACACACAAACACACTAGAACCACACTAAACACACTACACAAACACCTAAACCACACTAAACCACACTAAACCACACAGAACCACACTAAACCACACAGTAACACACAACCCTAAACCACACTAAACCACACAGAACACACTAAACCACACAGATCACACTAAACCACACAGAACACACTAAACCACACAGAACCACACTAAACCACACTAAACCACCACAGAACCACACTAAACCACACAGAACCACACTAAACCACACAGAACCACACCACAAAACCACACAGAACCACACTAAACCACACTAAACCACACTAAACACAAACCACAAAACCACACTAAACCACACAGAACCACACTAAACCACACGAAACCACACTAAACCACACAGAACCACACTAAACCACACAGAACCACACTAGAACCACACTAAACCACACAGAACACACTAAACACACAAACCACACAACACACTAAACCAACAGAACCACACTAAACCACACAACACACAGAACCACACTAAACCACACTAAACCACACAGAACCACACAAACCACACAGAACCACACAGAACCACACAGAACACACTAACCACACAGAACACACAAACCACACAGAACCACACAAACCACACTAAACCACACAAACACAAAACACACACTAAACCACACGAACCACACAGAACCACATAAACCACACTAAACCAACAGAACCACACTAAACCACACAGAACCACACTAAACCACACTAAACCACAGACACATGAACCACACAGAACCACACAGAACCACACAAACCACACTAAACCACACTAAACCACACAGAACCACACAGAACCACACAGAACCACACAGAACACAATAAACCACACAGAACCACACTAAACCACACAGAACCACACTAAACCACACTAAACCACACAGAACCACACTAAACCACACTAAACACTAAACACACAGAACCACACTAAACCACACAGAACCACACTAAACCACACAGAACCACACAGAACCACACAGAACCACACTAAACCACACTAAACCACACAGAACCACACAAACCACACTAACCACACAAACCACACTAAACAAGACCACACTAAACCACACAGAACCACACTAAACCACACTAAACCACACAGAACCACACAAAACCACACTAAACCACACAGAACCACACAAACCACACAGAACCACACTAAACCACACAAACCACACTAAACCACACAAACCACACAAACCACACTAAAACACACAGACCACACAAACACACAAACCACACTAAACCACACTAAACCACACAGAACCACACTAAACCACACAAACCACACAGAACCACACTAAACCACACAGAACCACACTAAACCACACTAAACCACACTAAACCACACAGAACCACACTAAAGCCTGTTTTATGCTTCCGCGTCGAATCGACAGCGTACCCCGCAGACCCTCTGCGTCGCTGCGAACACCCTCTCCGACCCCTACGCCGTAGCTCGACGTGCATCTCCAAAAAATTGTAACTACGCGTCGAGGCGACGCAGACCGCAAGGGCTGTGATTGGTCAGATACACCGCGATGCAACGCAACCTGACGCAGAACCATAAAACGGCAACGACGCCGTAGGACTGACGACGTAGCTATGCCGTGGAGTTGACGCAGAAGCATAATGAGGCTTAAACCACACAGAACCACACTAAACTACACAGAACAACACTAAACCACACATAACCACAATAAACCACACAAAACCACACTAAACCACAACACACAACCACACTAAACCACCCACAGAACCACACTAAACCACAAACACACAGAACCACACAGAAACCACACAGAACACACTAAACCACATAAACCACACAGAACCACACTAAACACACTAAACACACTACCACACAGAACCACACAGAACCACACTAAACCACACAGAATCACACTAAACCACACAGAACCACACAGAACCACACTAAACCACACACAGAACCCACAAACACACAGAACCTACAACAGAACCACCTACCACCCTAAACCAGACCACACTAAACCACACTAAACCACACTAAACCACACTAAACCACACTAAACCACACAGAACCACACAGAACCACACAGAACCACACTAAACCACACAGAACCACACTAAACCACACTAAACCACACTAAACCACACAGAACCACACTAACCACACTAAACCACACAGAACCACACTAAACCACACAGAACCACACTAAACCACACTAAACCACACAGAACCACACTAAAGCCTGTTTTATGCTTCCGCGTCGAATCGACAGCGTACCCCCGCAGACCCCTCTGCGTCGCAGCGAACCCCTCTCCGACCCCTACGCCGTAGCTCGACGTGCATCTCCAAAAAATTGTAACTACGCGTCGAGGTCGACGCAGACCGCAAGGGCTGTGATTAGTCAGATACACCGCGATGCAACGCAACCTGACGCAAACCATAAAACGGCAACGACGCCGTAGGACTGACGACGTAGCTATGCCGTGGAGTTGACGCAGAAGCATAATGAGGCTTAAACCACACAGAACCACACTAAACTACACAGAAACCACACTAAACCACACAGAACCACACTAAACCACACAGAACCACACTAAACCACACAGAACCACACTAAACCACACTAAACCACACAGAACCACACAAAACACACAAAACACACAAACCACACTAAACCACCTAACACAAAACCACACTAAACCACACTAAACCACACAAACCACACAAACCACACAGAACCACACAGAACCACACAAAACACAACAGACACACAACACACTAAACTACACACAGAACCACACTAAAACACACAGAACCACACAGAACCACACAGAACCACACTAAACCACACAGAACCACACAGAACCACACAGAACCAACAGAACCACACTAAACCACACCAGAACCACACTAAAACAACAGAACCACACAGAACTACACAGAACCACACAGAACCACACTAAACCACACAGAACCACACAGAACCACACAGAACCACACAGAACCACACAGAACCACACAGAACCACACTAAACCACACAGAACCACACTAAAGCCTGTTTTATGCTTCCGCGTCGAATCGACAGCGTACCCCCGCAGACCCCTCTGCGTCGCTGCGAACACCTCTCCGACCCCTACGCCGTAGCTCGACGTGCATCTCCAAAAAATTGTAACTACGCGTCGAGGCGACGCAGACCGCAAGGGCTGTGATTGGTCAGATACACCGCGATGCAACGCAACCTGACGCAAACCATAAAACGGCAACGACGCCGTAGGACTGACGACTTAGCTATGCCGTGGAGTTGACGCAGAAGCATAATGAGGCTTAAACCACACAGAACCACACTAAACTACACAGAACCACACTAAACCACACAGAACCACACAAAACAACAATAAACCACACAGAACCACACAAAACAACAATAAACCACACAGAACCACACAAAACCACACAGAACCACACAAAACAACAATAAACCACACAGAACCACACTAAACCACACAGAACCACACTAAACCACACAGAACCACACAGAACCACACAGAACCACACTAAACCACACAGAACCACACTAAACCACACTAAACCACACAGAACCACACTAAACCACACTAAACCACACAGAACCACACTAAACCACACAGAATCACACAGAATCACACTAAACCACACAGAACCACACAGAACCCACAGAACCACACTAAACCACACAGAACCACACAGAACACACAGAATCACACTAAACCACACTAAACCACACAGAACCACACAGAACCACACTAAACCACACAGAACCACACTAAACCACACTAAACCACACAGAAACCACACAGAACCACACTAAACCACACAGAACCACACTAAACCACACAGAACCACACTAAACACACATAACCACACTAAACCACACAGAACCACACTAAACCACACATAACACACTAAACCACACAGAACCACACTAAACCACACAGAACCACACTAAACCACACAGAACCACACTAAACCACACAGAACCACACTAAACCACACTAAACCACACAGAACCACACAGAACCACACTAAACCACACAGAACCACACTAAACCACACAGAACCACACAGAACCACACTAAACCACACAGAACCACACTAAACCACACAGAACCACACTAAACCACACTAAACCACACAGAACACAAAACCACACAGAACCACACTAAACTACACTAAACACAGAACCACACAGAACCACACGAAATCACACAGAACCACACTAAACTACACTAAATCTATACTAAACACACAGAACCACACTAAATCACACAGAACCACACGAAATCACACGAATCACACTAAACCACACAGAACCACACTAAACCACACAGAACACAGAACAACACAAAACTACACAAAACCACACTAGTTTAACACTTCCAGCTGATCATCGTAATTGATGGACTAAGTTGACGAGAGGCTCACGGTTGTGTTTGTAAAGAATTCTCAAGTACAAGATGAGTGAAGATTGTAAACAAACTTTGAAGTTGGCTTGAGAAAAGCTAGACCTGTCCTGAAAGTTAAGAAGTTTTATCAGCTTCAAGTTTGAAATTGTTTTAAGTAGTGTTGTCACGGTACCAAAATGTCAGTATTCGGTACCAATACCAGTGAAAATCCACGGTTCTCTGTACCAATTTCGGTACCAAAGCTTAATTTAGATTAAATTAACATATATTAAAGTGTATATCACGGTTACAAATATGGAAACTGTATTAAAAACACTTTACAAAAAGGTTCTATTTGTTAGATAACATTAGATTAAAAAAAAAACTAACAATAAACAATAATTTGTTTAGTTTATAATGTATACTGTAGCAATTATTCTCCTTGGGGTTAATTTAAAAATGTACTAATACATTTTTAAAATCAAAAGTTTTATCTGTTAACATCATATGCACAATGAATGAAGTGAAAAAACATGAACAATCAAGTGTTTGTATTAAATAACATTCACAAACATTAAACTTGTAGAAATATATTGTTCACTCAATGTGTTGATGTTAGATAATGCATTAATGTTAATGAATAGTATCTTATTGTTGCGTTACCAAACTATACAGGAGATAAAACATGTTTTATTTGACTTAACTGTACTTTTATTTAATCCAAAACTGCCAAAAATGTCACTCTTGCCTGATGTCTTCAAAACTTGAGAACCCTGTAGCTGAATTCTAATGCAAGGGCTAGAAATCAATTAATTATTTGATGATATTTCCTCGTCATGGAGAGTGTAGTTCGCCCTGCTTTCTCCTTCATTCTCCTTCTTTCGCAAGCGCTCGCTCTCTCGCGTCTCCGCCATGCAACCATGAACAGTGGCGCACATGGAAAAACAAGCTCGCACGTCGCATCTATTATTATAATTTGAAATTTACACGTGCAAAAAACGCGCTGTGTGAACGTGTGAAAGGCCCTTTATGGCAACGTGACATTAATTCAAAATATTTCCATATGTGGCTCTTTCCAGTCGCCATGTTATGAAGAGGACGCAACTGTGACAGCGCATCATTAACCCAGTACTCCCCACTAAGCAAAATGATGTCCAAAAGACGTCTTTTCAACGTCTTTGTCAAAAAGTCGGACGTTGAAAAGACGTCCACTGAGGAGCCAGAATGAAAGTTTTTATGACGTCTTTTTTTGACGTGTTTTGGACGTCCGATATAGACGTTCATGGACCCTTCATACAACGTTAAAAACTAGTTCAAATGTGGCCATTGTGGACATATTTTCAACATCATTTATGCTCTCATTTAGACAATTTATACTGTTTCTGGACCAAATAAACACTCTCAGGACGCATTAAATTAAAACTCATGTTTATTTCAATGTCATTCACTTACATTGTTTAGATGAGGTTTAGATGTTGATGTTTCATTTTAAGACACCTTTGTGGTGATCAGTGTATGCTTTAGTTGGGCTCTTGGTCCAGTTCTTCTTACTTTAGCTATTTTTTGGCTGTTGTGACTGTGTGTTTGTAAAACACCATTGTCATGGCAGAGAAAGCCAAGAAAAAGTAAGATCAGGTGTTATCAGCCCCATGTTGATGATGCCATAATACTCACAATGTAAGCATTTATTGATTAAACTTTTGAATTTATTTCTAACATTTATAACCACCAATCTTGTGGAACTGCATTAACTGTTAAAATTATTAACAATTAATTAATTATTATTCAATTATCCATTAAAATTATCACTTATTTGAATGTGTGCACATTTTTAAGCAAATGTAACAAAGTCACACACAGACATCAAGATTTTGGATATGAATCACAACCATGGTGACAACCAAAACAATAAAGCTTGGGAATCAAGGATGTTTGGTACTATGAAAGCTACCCATCATGCATTGCAGCATGACGCTATTTTTTTTTCTGTCACCATTGTTGTGAATCATATGCAAAATATTGATGTCTGTGTGTGATTATATGACACAGTTTCTCAAAACATTGTGTAAACATGCTTTTTATCTTCAAATAAGTGATCAATCATAATGGTATTGACCCAAATAATTCAGTTCTACAGTTCTCAATTCTGTGGTTATAATTGCCAGAAAAAAAACAAAAGCTTAGACACTGTTAAATGGACACTTTCTGATGATTTTGTTATCATCAAGGAGCTGATCAATCATATTCTTGGCTTTTTCTGCCATAACAATGGTGTTTTACAAACACTCAGTTACAACAACCAAAGAAAAGCTTAAGTAAGAAGAACTGGGACAAGAGCCCAAGTAAAGCAAACACTGATCACAACAATGGTGTATTAATATGAAATTACATTGAAATAAATGTGAGTTTTAATTTAATGCATAAAGTGCTTATTTGGTCCAGAAACAGTATAAATTGTCTAAATGAGACCATAAATTATGTTGAAAACATGTCCACAATGACCACATTTGAACTAGTTTTTAACCTTGTACGAAGAGGGTCCATGAACGTCTATATCGGACGTCCAAAACACGTCAAAAAAAGACGTCATAAAAACGTTCATTCTGGCTCCTCAGTGGACGTCTTTTCAACGTCCGACTTTTGCGACAAAGACGTTGAAAAGACGTCTTTTGGACATCATATTGTTTAGTGGGTCGGTACCTAGAAAAGCTGGTACCGTAACCATTTAATTTTTTTAGTACCGACTTGGTACCGAAGTACCGAGTTTTTTGACAACACTAGTTTTAAGTTTTGGTTAAGTCATTTTATAATTACACAGACAGATGTACAGATAGATAGATTAAAAACACATTAGATAGATAGGGTATTGTTATGCGGTTGCTAAGGTATTTGGGGTGGTTGCTAGGGTGTTACTATGCAGTTTCTAGAAAACTCGGGGTCGTTGCTAGGGTGTTCCTATGTGGCTGCTAGGGTACTCTGAGTGGTTACTAGGGTATTACTATGTGTTTGCTAGGATTCTCAGGGTGGTTGCTAGGGTGTTACTATGCGGTTGCTAGGACACTCGAGGTCATTGCTAGGGTGTTCCTATGTGATTGCTAGGATACTCTGAGTGGTCACTAGGGTGTTACTATGCGTTTGCTAACTGTGCGTTCACAGCACCGCCGGCGAGAGCGTCAAAGTGGCCGGAAGTCATTCATTTTTAATGAGAGCCGGCGGCTAGCTCCGGCGAGGGCGGCGCGTCTTGGACGGTGACAGCGGCGAGGACAGTTGAAATCAGGTCAACTTTATGGTAATGAGCTATGACGCGGTTTGGCGGCAACCAATGGGAATGTAGAAGTGCTCCGTTTGAGAGGAGTCCAGAGAACGCAGTCTTGTAAACTTTGGTTCCGACCACATTAGTTCCCAAGCAAAATAGAGGAGAGGTTGATCATTTGAATTTGATAAGAATGCGCGCAACTATTTATAGGCAAGATTTTCACGCTAGAACACTTCTTTTTCAGCGGGAATGCAAATTAGAATAGTACTTAACCGTGAACACAAAAGCCACACCACACAAATGGCTTTTAATTGGTTTATTTCATTAGCAAACATGTCACTATAATTGTTAAGGTCTTTCCATCGATCAATTTTCTGCAAAAATAACGATCGACATGCTTGTTTGCTTTGCGTCCGAAAAGCAAACTAAAAAATATCCTCCACATTCAGATCTGCCTCCATTAGTTAGCAACGCCCAACTTCCTACCATCCAATCGGACAAAATCAATTATTCTTATGTACATCAGGCAGTCGAAGTGTTTAACCAAGAAACAAGTGGAGATAACGAAGATTCCCCGACTGATCGTTAGTGCTGAATCAATAAAGCCAATCAGCTTGATTCGTTTTTGATTTGATTTCTTGTGTCAATTTCAAAATCACTATCAATCTACCCACACATCTAGAAATTCATCATAGTGAACTATATTTGGAGTTTACAACTAAATAAATGCCATTTTAGGTCATTTGTGACAGGTATTTTTTGGGAAGGAATGGCCGGTAACTTAATTTAATAGCCAAATTGTCTGGTGAGTGAAAATGAAATGTAAAACCCTGATAATAAGTAAATAATGCATTCATTTTTATATTTCTCAATAGCCTTCAGTAATGTATATATTATCTATCAGAATATCAGTTCTGTATTTCAGCATCAGTCATTGAAAACCCTGTCGATCACTATCAGTAATTCTCCTGGTGTTTTATGGTCATCTGTCACTGTTTACACACTGCCCTGAAGAACCACTGCTAGATGTTTTTCTTGGATTCTGTAATATAAGAATAATAATATTAAAACAACTTGACTTCATTCACACACCTTTAAACACTTACAGCATGGTATTAATTATCAGCCTGTCACGATCCATAAAGCTCTGAACATGAGAGAGAGCAAACTCTGCTCTCTGAGTGTGTGTGTGTGTGTGTGTGTGTGTGTGTGTGTGTGTGTGTGTGTGTGTGTAAGTAATGCTGTGGGGGGGGGGTTGGTAACTCTAGCACTGCCACCGAAAAAACAACACCAGCAAATGTATTCCAGATGTGAACCTGCTGAAAACACAGACACACACACACACACGCTCTCACACAAGCTCTCTCAAACACACACACACTCACACACACACACACACACACACATGCTCACACACATACATATAATATATACACTAGGGCTGGGGTAAACGATTATTAACTAAACGATTAGTTGGGCGATTATTTTATCGATTAGTCGACTAATCTAACGACTAATTGGGCGATTAATATAAAGATTATTTTTCTGCTCCTCGATTAATAAAAAAACATAATGTATCTCAAATAAATACGAACTAGCGTACTGAATCATGATACTGTATAAGCTGGCTAACGTTAGTCTAATGTTATGTATTTGAACACTGTCATTAGAACTCTATAACCGCCAAAACCGTGTTATTAAAATATTTTGTACAAACATTTTTTATCATAGAGAATGTTTAAATACTAATATCAGCTTACGAGGGAAACGGAGGCGGAGTCAGTGGTGCTTCTGCTCCTGCTGGATGATTCAGGAGAGTCTGTTCCCCGTTACCGATCAGAGCGCGCTGACACGGAGCAAAGCCTTGTTTATACTCGAGGCGTCCGCACGAGCGTGCGGCAAATATGACGCGTTGGGCGCGCAAGACCGGCAAAACCCCATATCGCGTGCACGGCTTTTTTTGTAACAGCGCGCGCGGCGCCGCGTCTGCGGATGAACGACTGCATGCCGAATCTGCTCTCACTGGTCTCCCAGTTTGCGCGTCTAAATTGCAAAGGTTTTTTTTTTTTTTTGTTAAGGATTTGTTTACTATGTGTGATTCATTTAATGGAGAGCACATTCACTTCTAGTGGTCTTCGTCCTCCATTCTGCAATGTTTCGTTCTCCCACGTGTGTTGGCGAGCTGTACTGCCGGAAACGGTGCAAAAAATAAATAAATGAAGAAGCGTCGACGCAAAAATATGGCGTCGACGTAATTTTGACGTCGAAGCGTCGACGTCATCGACGCGTCGCTACAGCACTAATATACACACATACTCACACACGCTCTCAAACACACACGCTCACGCACACACACTCTCTCACACATCCACACGCTCACAAACACGCTCACACGTACACACACACACACACACATTTAGACCTGCAGCTCAACTTTCACATGTGTGTGCTGTGTGTGTGTGTTTCGTTTCTATTTCTGTGGCACTGATGGTTGTGATTGGATATATTGTAAGAATGCTGATATGACAGCCTGAAGAAACACGTGTGTGTGTGTGTGTGTGTGTGTGTGTGTGTGTGTGTGTGTGTGTGTGTGTGTGTGTGTGTGTGTGTGTGTGTGTGTGTGTGTGTGTGTGTCAATAAGTCACTCCTATCGGCTGCTCAAGTAAACTAGTGGAGATTCATGAGCCGTAATTCACTTTCAAGAGATCGTTTTCTCACTTACGAGATCTAAATATATACAGAATCTTTTAAATATAATGTGTTTGACCAGTTAATTGATCTAGAAAGAATACACATGTTTTTAGTGTATTGATTTCCACTAAGTGCTTGCTTTGAATTTGATCTTCTGCCATGAAAGATCCTCAGTTCCTATGAAAACATCTCCGTCGCTCAATATATATATATCATCTGTTCCTATAGATAATTAGTGTAAAGTGAAGCTTTACGTAGAGAAACAGCATTATAAAAACTGAAGTGAAGTATAGATGCAAGCAGAAGTGATCTGCGTTTATGAAGTATAATTCATGTTTTGGGCGCTTGAATAATATTTTTCCTCAGCTTTGATACGTTTAACTTCATATTTCGTGTGCGAGTAATTCATGTTTTTAATACTTTTACTTAAAATATCAAATACTGTCGTGACTTTTCAGACCCTCCTCAAATAAGTGTCACATTTCATAACTTTTTGCCATACAGTAATAAGGGCTGCCATATAGCTGAATAATAATAAGATAACTAACAATAGGAGCTTTCTCAGGAGCTCTGCCAAGAACAGCTGGAGTTTGGCCTGTCTACTTAATATTCATGAGCCTCGCTTCTGATTGGCCTGTTGTGTTCTGAGTGACGCACCATTGGTCGGGTGGAGATTGAAGGCGGGGACTGAGTAGTTCTTTACTCAGGCTGTGTGTGTGTGTGTGTGTGTGTGTGTGTGTGTGTGTGTGTGTGTGTGTGTGTGTGTGTGTGTGTGTGTGTGTGTGTGTGTGTGTGTGTGTCCACTGTTCTGAAACGTATATGGTAGTTTAACAGACCTAGACCTCTGTTATCATGAACAAAGCCTGGAGATTTAGCTTTATAATTGTTCTCTTTTTACAATAATCTCTTTATTGATCCCGGACGAGATTATTGTATCTTACATGATTGCTTACAACAGGCAATCATAACCGCACTAACAACCAATACAATTTAAATATAGGCCTATACTTACACACCAATCAACATCAATGACACACACAATGACACACACCATGACATACACCATGACACATACCATGACACACACCATGACACACACCATGACACACACCATGACACACACAATGGCTTCTTCTGATCGAGGAAGTGAACCAGCGCAATCAATAAGATCAAACGGTTGACATACAGCCGGAATTGGACGCAAAGAGCTGGCTTTAACAACGGGTTCGGTTATGGCAAGCTGGCAAATTTCACTTGGAAGTCTTTGACTTAAGCACTGGACAATTCGACTTCCAATGTCCCTTTCCGAAACAATAATTACAGTTGTCATAGTTACTTGTCGTTTTTTCCCAAAAACTACGGGTTGGACTCATAGGGACACTAGAAAAATTCCCCCGTGCATGAACCTGATGTTCTCCGAATTTATCACCACGGGGCTTATGAATAAGTTCCCAGTCATCCACCAGCAGTGCAGCTTCTGAAGCAGTTTTAACCTGACGCTCTGCAACATATAAGTGGCTACAATCTCAGGAAGGGTATTTCTGTATTGTTCAAATAAAATTAACTCTCCCAGCTTGTCTATTGTTGTACACTCTGCCGCTGTACACCACCGATCAAACTGCACAGTCAACTCTCTTACGAACTCAACATTTGTTTCATTCGCCTTTCGCTGTAACGTACGAAACTGTTGTCGATAGCTTTCTGGCACGCGCTCATAAATTTTTAACACCGCCGCTTTAATGGCTTCATAATTCTGGCTGTCAGCATCAGATAGCGTAGCATAGACTCGTTGGGCTTTACCTGTTAAAACGCACTGAAGCAACATAGCGCGTTCAACCTCATTCCACTTATACGCTGCTGCGACTCGCTCAAACAGGAGAAAAAAAATCTCCACCTCAGACTCATTAAACGGCGGTACTAAACGTAAATTATGAGCCACACTCAGTTTCGTCGAATCATCATCAAATCCTGCGTCTACTGGTTTACCTTCTCCCTGTAACTCCAGTCGACGCCTTTCAATCTGTAAACGCTGTTGCTCTACCTTTTGCCGGCTCTCCTCCAACTCCAACTCCAAGCGTAGCTTGTCACATTCCAAGCGTCGCTTCTCACACTCAGTATCACGCTGGATCATCAACAATTCCTTCTGTTGCTCAAATGAAAAAGTATTTACAACAGACAATGGAGGATTAGTTGGAATAGGCATACTTACAGCCGACAATGCAGCAGAATCAGGCAATTTAGACTTTACACTCAAGATTTTAAGGTCACACAACGCAGACTCAATGATTAATTTAATTCCGTCCTTTGACCTTTTTTGATTATATGTTAGCTCGATGTTATAATGTGCAGCTAACTCCAACAATTGCTCTTTGGTCATTTCCTCTAACAATTCCTCAGACGGAGACTGAGAAAATGTTTCAATAACTTCAGTAGCCATCATTACAATAATCACGCTCACCCTTACAAACGAAAAAGAAAAACGACAACACACCCTTTGCCCCAAAAGAGAGAGAGAGAAAAAAAAATTCTTCACACGTCAAATCAGGGATTATTTAAAGAACTAAACCCTCCACCTAAACTAACTAAACCCTAGTCTTCAGTTGGCCCAAGACTGGGTACTTATGCACTAAATCCGCAAGTTTGGGAAGACGACCAATTGCCGAATCGCCCCCCAAACCTCGGATGTGCTCCCGAGACAACTGCTCTAAGCCCCGAGCCAACCAAAAATAACAAACTAAAATAAAAAACTACGTGCCCAAGGACACGCACTAAACCTACCTGGAAGGTTTGTTCCCCAAATACTCCCTACAAATTATTTCATATAGAGCCTAATTTAACTAATGGAGCGTTCCAACACTTTCAATTTCCAAATAGGCGGACAATTTTACAAATATTCAAAATATCGAATTAAATATCCTACCTTTACCCTCCTTCAAAAACAACGATTTTTCATTTTCTTTTTTTTTTTTTTTTTCAAACAATCGCACGAATTCAATTTCAAATTTAGTTCGACGAGCCCCCACTTGTTACGCCCTTACTAGGGAGCAACAAAGAAGGAGGGAGCAAACGATCACGGCGGTTACAATAATCTCTTTATTGACACAATCTGTATAACAAAGTCTAACTCGCAAGTTCTCTCCGTACGCCGCAACGCCGATCAACCTCTCGGTCCTGGCCAGGGATCGATTGGACCAGATGGAACGCTCCATGAGGACGCCAAACAGGACGCTTTTAAAGACAGGCACACCTGTACACCGGTGCACCCAATCCACCTGATTACTCCCTCAGCTCCGCAGCACACCTGTAGGAGGAGTAAACACAGCCAGACACGGCAAAGACCACAATACAAGTATACAGCCGTCACACACAATATGGACCTTTAACTGGGTTATTGTCTATGTGTGTTTATGTGATGTGGATATGTTTATTTCTGCTATCTTTTTTGTGTTTTTTTTTTAGTTTGTGATTGTGAAGCACTTTGGGCAACGTGAGTCGTAGTAAACTGTGCTATATAAATAAACAAACAAACAAACAAACAAACAAACAAACCCATTTTTCTCAAAAATTCCTTATGGACTTGGAATGTTACCTTCCTTCCTTGACCTTTAACCTTCCCTCGCGTTTCGTAACACATCTTTCCCTCGCGGGTCAAAATGACCCTAAGCCCTAAAATTATATGCATTTATTTTTTTCCAGAAAGCTTAATTTATTTCATTTTCATAATTTTTTTTCTATTTTTTAATGCAATTTTTTGGGAGATTCTTTTATTCTATTTACCTTTAAATTACTAGATTTAATATAATAAATAAATAGTCATATAGAAGCACATTCCTCACATTCTTTCAACCTAAATTCAAAATAACTCACAATTTCAAGCATAGCTCGTTTAATTCAGCTCAAAATATCTTAGATTGGGTGTTTTTGTTGACCTCTTGTGGACAAAACAAGGTCGACAACATAATATTTCATAACTCTTGATGGCGTTATATCTATATATGGAGTAAATAAGCTGTTCCGCTGGGTCCTAAAGTCAGTTTCTTCAGTGTGCATTCAGACACACATGTAGACATTATTAAATATTTTTTGGGTAAAGTTAAGCATTTTTAGTTTGAATATTTGAGGATTTTTAGGTTTTTTCTCTGTGTATTGAAACATTGCTCGCATTTCATTCATTCCTATGGGGGTCAAAATGACCCGATTTGTTACTTTTTTAAATTTCAACCACAAAACTCCTCGAATCAATTCAAAAATGTTTTTTGTGTATTAGTGGTTCAAGTGCGACAAAAGTTACGAGAACACTCGTTTAAAAACATGTCAAAACAATTTCCGGCCGAGTTTTGGATATATTGGTTATTTGATCTCGCCAGCGCGGACTGAACACATCTGTGTTGTTCTGGTTAATCTCTTCATGCATCGCTGGTGTATTTCTGATGGCTCCTCTCGGCTTCTTTGCAATCTCAGTCAGTGTTTATTCAGGAAATGTGAAGTCTGAATCCACACACAGATGCATTGAGTCTCACAGCGCATGATGTGTCTGACCATTAGTGGAGTGTAGGAGTCGCTTCTGCTCATCAAAGCTGCGTTTGTTTGATCAAAAAATACTGTCAAATTGTTGGATATTATTGTAATGTAAATCATCTGTTTTCTATGTGAATATATAGTAAAGTGTAATTTATTCCTGTGATCAAAGCTGAATTTATCATCATTACTCCAGTCTTCAGTGTCACATGATCCTTCAGAAATCACTATAATATGATGATCTGATGCTCAAGAAACATTTATGATTATTATTGAAGTGTTGAAAACAGCTTCATATGTTTGCGGAAACGTGATATATATATATATATATATATATATACATACATATGTGTGTGTGTGTGTGTGTGTGTGTGTGTGTGTGTGTGTGTGTGTGTGTGTGTGAAAGCGTGTGTGGCGTGTGTGAGTACACGTGTGTGTGTGAGTGCGTGTGTGGCGTGTGTGAGAGCGTGTGTGTGTGTGATAGCGTGTGTGAGTGCACGTGTGTGTGTGTGTGCGTGTGTGTGTGAGAGAGCGTGTGTGTGTGTGATAGCGTGTGTGTTGAGAGTGTGTGTGTGTGCTGCGTGTGTGTGTGAGTGTGTGTGTGCGCGCGGTGTGTGTGTGTGTGTGTGTGAGAGCGTGTGTGTGTGTAATAGCGTGTGTGAGTGCACGTGTGTGTGTGTGTGTGCGTGTGTGTGTGAGAGAGCGTGTGTGTGTGTGATAGCGTGTGTGTGTGCGCGCGCGTGTGTGTGCGCGCGCGCGTGTGTGTGTCTCACCTGCTCGTGGCTGTTGTGCTGCAGGTCTTTGAGTGTTGGGTTATCCAGACTCCGGCACAGGAGCCACGTCACCAGACTCACCACAAACATGCCGATGTCCGGGATGAACACACGGATGCCGTTGCCGGCGTCTGCTCCTCGAACACTGCAGACACACACACACACAAACACTGATATGAGTGTGTGTATCAATATCATCTTAACTCACACCACCGGCTGAGGCAGACGTCCACACACTGTTCATACTCTTCGAGAAGTCATGATTTACTTGCAGTTATCTCTGCATATTAAACTGGGATAGCAGAAAATATATTAACATAGAAAAAATGAAATGTATACATAAATTGCATACAGTTAGAAGTGTGTAAGTGCCTCTTGTATGCAAGATTGTTTCCGCCACAGAATAAAAAAGGTAATTGCGACTTTTTATCTCACAATTCTGACTTTTTATCTCAGAATTAAGTGTTATTGAGTCATAATTGTGATATAAAGTCATAATTGCGTGATATAAAGTCATAATTGGGAGATATAAAGTTAGAATTGTGAGATATAAAGTCAGAATTGTGAGATATAAAGTCAGAATTGTGTGTTATAAAGTCAGAATTGTGTGATATAAAGTCAAAATTGCGTGATATAAAGTCAAAATTGTGTGATATAAACTAAAGTCATAATTACGTGATATAAAGTCAAAATTGTGTGATATAAAGTCAAAATTGTGAGATATAAAGTCATAATTACGTGATATAAAGTCATAATTGTGTGATATAAAGTCAGAAATGTGAGATATAAAGTTATAATTCAAATTGTGTGATATAAAGTCATAATTGTGTGATATAAAGTCATAATTACGTGATATAGTCAAAATTGCGTGATAATAAGTCAGAATTGTGAGATAGTCATTTGAAAGTAAAAATTGTGTGATATAAAGTCATAATTACGTGATATAAAGTACAAATTGTGAGATATAAAATCATTTAAAGTAAAAATTGTGTGATATAGTCATAATTACGTGATATAAAGTCATAATTGTGTGATATAGTCATAATTACGTGATATAAAGTCAAAATTGTGAGATATAAAATCATTTAAAGTAAAAATTGTGTGATATAGTCAAAATTGCGTGATATAAAGTCAGAATTGTGTGATATAAAGTCATAATTACGTGATATAAAGTCATAATTGTGTGATATAAAGTCATTTAAAGTAAAAATTGTGTGATATAGTCATAATTACGTGATATAAAGTCATAATTACGTGATATAAAGTCAGAATTGTGAGATATAAAGTCATATAAAGTAAAAATTGTGAATTTCTTTCTCCGAATTGTATGTGTGTATCTCACAATTCTGACTTAACAACACAAAATTGGGACATATAAAGTCAGAATTGCATGATAAAAAATTGCAATTGCAAAAAAAACAACTCAGAATTGCACGATTATTTCTCAATTCTTTTTTTCCCCTTAGAATTGGACTTTATAACTCTCAATTGCAAGTTTATATCTCAGTTCTGAGAAAAGATGTCAGAATTGCGTGATATGAATTGTAAGAAAAAAGTCAGAATTTCGAGTTTATATCTCCCAATTCTGACTTTATAACACGGAATTGCGAGTTTACATCACACAATTGTGACTACAAATATCTTTCAAAATGTTTTATTCTGTGACGGAAACAAGCTTCCATTCTCTCGAGCCAACGTAACATTTCAGAAGAAATGTATTTTACGAGTGCTCTTAGTGCAACAATGAGCTGCAGTGCCTCTTAAAAATGCAGAAAAACACTGAGTTCTTCAATAAAAGCCTGTGATTCCCAGTATCCTCGCTCAGAGCGCTCGCACGTCTGGATCTCATTTCCCAGAGTCGAGCGCCGGCCGGGGGATTTAATCAAACCAGTGCATTCAGGCCTCAAGAAAACATCACTTCAGACAGCGCCGTTCCCAACTAAACACTCAAACGCAGACTTTCACGTTCATAACGCCACTTCTCAGCTGTAAAGATGTGTGTTGTCAGATCTTTAGAGGTTTACGCAGCAGAGGTAAGTCCGATCAGAGGACGATATAGACCTAGTTCACAAATAAACACAGCCGTAAACAAGTAAAACATTTTGCACATGTGTTGCAATACAGAGTTTGGGAAAATATGGCAAATTCTCAGTGTATTCAATTAATAAACTTGTATTTAACACTATATTTACACATTGGGAAAGACTTAGAAATGTTTGGTGTATTCACCATTCACTTTGGTCCGGACCAAATACAAAGTTGATTTTTTTTGTGTTTGTTTGGTGTGGTTCGCTTTCACACTGACCTTTTTGCAAGCGAACCAAAATTTATAACCAAAACCACACGTGTGCTAAGGTCTTCCATTGATTGGGCCGACACCGACAGCACCTCTTCAGCTGGTCTCGGTACTGGTGTTGGGTTACTCGAGTGCGATCGCTATACCCACACCTGCACAAAAGATGCGCGCCGACCGAGGGGGAAAACTAACTTGAGTTCGGTTCAATCGAACCAAACAAGACAGGTGTGAATACAGCCTTATTACTGTAAGGGCGTTTCACAACTGAAAGTCCGCACCAAAGTTTATGTTTTGATACATTTGATAGAAATGATGTTTGTTTTGGTCTCACATTGCAGTTGTGCGAGCGCACTAAAGAATTTTACATGACATCCGTGCGTCCTGTCGTCATCATCAGTGTGGCTGCATCTCAACACTGATTGGTTTGTAAACGGACGTGCGTCTGACGTCAGCGTATTGTTGTTTAATTCTGTTTTGAGATGTAGCTATGTATTTGCTGTTATATTTGTTCAATGAAAAATAAAAAAATAAAAAACCTTTGACAGGAATGAATGAACAGACGCATTTTGTTGCCACTATACTGTTATCATTACGGCATTACTGCCTGCAGCACTCTATAGGCCTACTCAAGGCTAGGTCAAATTCATCCAAATGAACAAAAAATATTTTATCGTCTCCGGCAGGAAAGCAGAAGAAGACTGCAAACAATCATGAGGGAACCACCGGAACATGATCTGAATGTCCGAACCATGTAGGAAATGTGTTCACATTAGAAACGAACCAATCCTTTGTTCAGTTTGATCCGGATTGAGACTAGCTCTTTTTTTTAGGGTCGGGGCCGTGGATTTTCAGACTTTTCAGTGTGATCCGAATCAAAATTATTTAATTAGTAGTTTTGATTCAGATCAAACTGAAAAGTCCGAAAACTAAACTAGGTAACTTAAGCGTTAAAGGGCCCAAGAGTGAACAAGTTTCCCAAACGGGTACTATACAGACACTATAGGCAGGCCCGTCGCCAAGGGGGGGCATTGGGGGGCCGTGCCCCCCCCCCCCCCATATGACACAACGTGCCCCCCTCATATAGTCATTGAGCAAACTTACTATTGAGAGCAACGTACGTATCCACGTATTCCATAACGAAATGTCGTCAGCAGGATTTAGCACACAGGTGCACTAATCTCTGTAACTTTAAATAACACATTGTCTTCAGAAATATGAAAATTAGTCGGAGCGCTTCCCCTGGCCAAGCGGGCGTGTCGAATTTTCTGATTCATTTGCCTGCTAAAAACAGCCTTGGCTACTGTTTCCACGTAAAAAAAAGCTAATTTTTATCAGAATTGCGTGATATAAAATCAAAATGGCAAGTTATAAAGTCAGAGTTGAGTGATATACAGTCACATTTGCGTGTTATAAAGTCAGAATTGTGAGAACTGAGAGAAATCCATGTGAGAATTGTGAGATAAAAAGGCGCAATTATCTTTTAATTTGTTTTATTCCGTGGCGAAAACAAGCTTCCATATACTTCTGATTGCTTTTAGAGGGAAAAGCTGTCCATAAATGCTGGTCTAGGATCAGTTTTCTCCGTAATAAAAGAATATGCTAAACTCCTGTGTTTTGAGCGGATTAGTTCTATGCCCGTGCAAATCCTCTCGCTATAATAAGCAGTTAGGCTATGTAAATAAGGCATTATTGTGTATCAGCTTTACTGATAGCCTAGGAACTTTGTGAGATCGCGATGAAGTTGTATAACCGCTTTTTAAAGATAATAAAATAGGCGCTCTGTGCGAGCTTTTTGCCATGCCAAATCCTGCATAATATAGCTAGTAAATGTTTTTAAAGGGGAAGCGCATATCCTCATGGTGTTGGTTCACCCTCCGCCTATGATCAGAAACTTAATATTTTGTGTTTTGGTGTTGTTTAAATATAGAATTTGGTCTATTTCAGTTATATTAGACTAAATAGGGGATGTTATTGTTTTTGTGACTGTCTGTTTTGTAGATCATAAAAAGTGTGCCCCCCCCCATGAAAATGAAATGCCCCCCCATTCTATATGTTCTGGCGACGGCCCTGACTATAGGAATGATGGGATGCAAAAGCAAATAAAAACAGCGCAAGGAGAGATTCGCGATTCACGAACAAATGACTCTTACGGTCCTTTAGTTTAAGTGAATCAAACATGTACAGCATTATTGTAAACTATTAGGCAAACAAATCACACTTGTAAATAGTTTTTAATGAATCTTTCAAGAAGACTTGATCATAATCGATCTGAATCAGTCTGAATTCAACAAAATGGTTATTGAATCAAGCTCACATTTTGAACTGCAATGTTGTATACTCAACTGTCGGTGTCTGTCTCGAAATGAAGTAGGTCCGTCGGGTGTATGTAGAGTTTATAGAAAAATAAACGAGTAGGCTATCATTAATCGATTCTTCATATGACAACAACGTGTAACGTTAGGCCTACTTATGAATTGCAGGTGTGTTGACATCGGCGACAAACAGCACGAGAAATTATAATGATACAAGTTCATAAACAACAAGTCAAAAATTACTAACTTACATTTAAGGCAACATTTCATTTACTTTGTCTATTTCGTCCTGCCAAACAAACCACAGCAGAATTACCGTCTCCATGTGACACAGCATGGTGTTTCTTCGGTCCTGAGTGAATCAGTATAGCCTACTGAACAAATCATTTGAATTAATGATTCAATGACTCATAAAAACAGTCACCTGCCGCCGCCACCAACTGGCCTATTAGAGTAAGCTGCAAAAAGACTGACTAAAAATCAGTGTGTGTGTGTGTGTGTGTGTGTGTGTGTGTGTGTGTGTGTGTGTGTGTGTGTGTGTGTGTGTGTGTGTGTGTGTGTGTGTGTGTGTGTTTCTGAACTCCCTGAAACGCCTCCATTGTAGTCTTGAGTTTTCTTTCTGAAACGAACACGTCACAATATTCGTCATTTAAATAATTCATACGCAGAATAAAATAATATGCAGGCAGGGCCTGGTTGAGTTAGTTAGTAGTGTGTTGAAACCCGTGTAAGTCCACATGTGGGGGGAAATAAGTTTTTTTTTAACATTCAATCATGAAGACCTATTCTTAAAGGGCATAATGACCTCTTTAAACACTGAGATAAGAGGGGAATATTCATAATGGTATCTTGCCAAAATGTCAGCATGAAAACAAAGATTTCGTAAGCTTATTTTGCTTAATTGTTGATTGCCCAACACCGTAAAGAAAATATTTAGCCACATTTACGACAAAATCCATGCGCTCAAAGCAAAGTTTCCCTGACTTTCCTCCATGCAGTCGCTTTGAAGTGTGCGATATTTGCTTCATAAAACGTAATAAGTGGCAGATGACACGCTGACAACAACCCAAGTGTGAGATGCACGACGCAGATGCACTATGTAATGACGTCTTGCTGTATCTAAACAGTTAAAAGTATCGCTTTCATCTCAGCGAGCTCATAAAGAGAAAACCGTGAGACAAAAGAGGAGGCTGCAGATGGCACTGATCTGGGTCAAAGCAATGACTTATGGGAACCACAGTAAAAGTAAACCTTCACTGAGCAATTAAGCCATTGAATAAGACTGGAAAGCGAGCTGAGATGTTGATATTGGTGGATTAGTGGTGAGGTTAGTCATCTTGTGAACACAGAGGAGGAATGTGTGTTGGCATCACTCCAGTCTCAGCAGATCCCAGCCAAATGGTGGATATTACCTTCCCAAAATCCAGCGCTTAAATACCAGTCAAATAGAGCAAAGATCAGCAGCTTACACACCGGCCAAGAAGAAACTGTCCAAACAAACTGAAGCAAAGGAGCTTTTAGAAAACAAACTGAACAGAGACATTACTGATCCCAGAAAATGCATGCTGGGGCACGACGTCTTTCCGGTGCATTAGATACGGCGTATGGAGAGGACAAACACTGCATTAAAATAAAGTCATGCATTACAGGAGACTGGGCTGAAACTCTGAGAAACAAAACTGGATTGTGAATTAAATTGGCAACACTTTACAATAAGGTTCCATGACATGAGCAATGCATTTGTTACAGTATTCATTAATCTATGTTAAAGGATTAGTTCACTTTTAAAAAAACTTTGCTGATAATTTACTCACCCCCATGTCATCCAAGATGTCCATGTCTTTCTTTCTTCAGTGAAAAGAAATGAAGGTTTTTGATGAAAACATTCCAGGATTTTTCTCCACATAATGGACTTCAATGGGACCCAAACGGTTCAAGGTCCAAATGACAGTTTCAGTGCAGCTTCAAAGGGCTTTAAACGACACCAGACGATGAATAAGGGTCTTATCTAGCCAAACCATTGCTCATTTCAAAAATAAATAAAAAAGTTTAAGTTTTATAAGCACAAATGCTCGCCTTGCTCTGTTCTGTGATGCGCGTTCATGTGACGTCACGTAATACGCAATTACGTTGAGACTCTCCTGTTCGAACACGTTCATCAAAATGAACTAATATTTTTTTCGAGTCATTTCGTTCATTCAAGTGGCTTTAAACGTTATACTTCTAACCGCCAAATTCCCCGAACACATCCACATATGCAATCTTGATCATATTCTGAATAAAGAAATTATAATGCAGTCAAAAATAATTTACAGGGAACATAAATAATTAATTTACCTTCCGAGTCTTTCGTTCATTTGTCACGTGACAGACGCAATGACCCGATCGTTCATGAATGACCATCACAGAACAGAACAAGGCGAGCATTTGTGCTTATAAAACTTAAAACTTTTTTATTTATTTTTGAAATGAGTGATGGTTTGGCTAGATAAGACCCTTATTCATCGTCTGGTGTCGTTTAAAGCCCTTTGAAGCTGCACTGAAACTGTCATTTGGACCTTGAACCGTTTGGGTCCCATTGAAGTCCATTATATGGAGAAAAATCCTGGAATGTTTTCATCAAAAACCTTCATTTCTTTTCCACTGAAGAAAGAAAGACATGGGGCTCTATTTTAACGATCTAAAATGCAAGTGTCAAGCGCAAAGTTTGTGGGCGGGTCTTGGGCGCTGTTGCTATTTTCCCGGCGGGATAAATAACTCTTGTGCCCGACGCAAGTTTAAAAGGGGTTGGTCTGAAGTAGCTTCATTATTCATAGGTGTGGTTTGGGCGTAACGTGAAATAAACCAATCAGAGCGTCATCCAACATACCCTTTAAGAGCAGGAGCGCATGTTGCTTGGCGGATTGTTATTATTATGGCGCATTTACCAGGCGCGCGCCAGGAGCGGTTCACAGCCGAGGAGATCGATGTTCTCGTCAGGGCCGTTAAAGAAAGAGAAGTGACATTGGGGATGGGACAAACCCACCCAAATCAATAGAAAAAAATATGAGAAAGCTCAACTTAACTGGTAAGTTAAAGAGCAAGGTTTTTAATGCACTTACATTATGGTAAAGGTGATTTCGCAGTCTTCAGATTTTTTTCCTGGTTCTTGACGGACAAACTAATTTGTCAGATGTCCTTATAAACATATGTGTCTTGCCACTATTGGGCAAACAGGTCTGATCCGTCAATACTACAATTTGCCTGAAAAATTTGGGTAAATGTGTAAGCTAGATTTATGCCTATTTTTTCACATCTTCATGGACACCACAATGATTTCCCTCGTATGGTAATATATTCCTTGTTATAATGTATGATTTGCAAAAATAAAAACTGCTGCATCTGTGTTGATGAGAGAATCAAAGTGTATGCGCGTTGTGCACCCGCTACATTATGGCCAAGCATGCGCGCTTAAAATAGCATTATGAACAACGTGCAACGCGCCACTGACTTTAGACCAGGTTTTTCTTGAATTGTTTTCTGGAACTGCAAAAATAGCACTAGGGAATGTTTGCGCCGAAACACGGCTCCTTTTTGCGCCGAACCGCCCAGGGAGCGCAAGTTCATTTCCTAGTTTACCGACGTGCGTCTGTGGAGGGAAAAGCCGCTTTGCGCGGGTGCAAAATAGGAATGATACATGCGTCAGTGAACAAAGTCATTTGCGCCGGGTGCAAGATAGAGCCCATGGACATCTTGGATGACATGGGGTGAGTAAATTATCAGCAAAAGTTTTTTTAAAAGTGAACTAATCTTTTAACGTTAGAGAAAACGGTAACACTTCACAATGAACTAAGAATGTACAATACTTCTACAGCATTTATTAATCTTAGTTAATATTAATTTCAACATGTATTAATACATTGTTAAAATCAAAGGTTGTATTTGTTAACATTAGTTAAAAGCACCATGAAGTAACATGAACAACAAACAGCTGAATTTTTATTAACTAACTTAAAAATACTGTAACAAATGGTTTGTTCATGTTAGTTAATACATTAACTAATGAACCTTGTTGTCTTGAGTTGAGTTTTTAACTAAACGCATTTCAGAGGTCCAGCAGGCCGTCTGGATGTGGAGTGATTGGATGTAATCCGTAATGGTGACGTGTGTCATCATTTGTGTGTTGTGTGTGTGTGTGTGTGTGTGTGTGTGTGTGTGTGTGTGTGTGTGTGTGTGTGTGTGTGTGATGTGCTGTGATTCATACTGTTACCGTTCACACAAGCAAAAGCGTTCTGGCTTTTTACCGGTAACAGACCATTCACTCATCAGCTCCAAAATACCGGTAAACTCTGTTATAATGCGATTTACCGAAAGTGACCTCTAAAGTTGTTGACAAATCTCTTCATCCGCCTGGACGAGGAGAAGTGCTTCATTTAGTTTCGGTGTCACTCCAATTTGAAGACATTTGTAAACAGTGCTGAGTAAACGCGTCATAGTTTTATGAATGGCTCAGAACTGTTGCTCTTCCAATGGCAAAAACAAAAGGCCACACACACACACACACACCACACCACACACACACACACACACACACACACACACACACACACACACACACACACACACACACACACACCACACACACACACCTAACCATCACACAAAACTTTCTGCATTTTTACACTTTCAAAAAAACTCCTATATGATTTATAAGCTTGTTTCCTCATGGGCTCAAAAATGTCCACACAATGACAAGTACTTTGGATATTGCCATATTTAGAGACAGTTTGAGCCCATAATGTAACACACACACACACACACACACACACACACACACACACACACACACACACACACACACACACACACACACACACACACAAACACACACACACACACACACACACACACACACACATATATAAAGCAACTCAACTGTTTTCAACATTGATAAATGTTTCTTGAGCATCAAATCATCATATTATAGTGATTTCTGAAGGATCATGTGACACTGAAGACTGGAGTAATGATGATAAATTCAGCTTTGATCACAGGAATACATTACACTTTACTATATATTCACATAGAAAACAGCTGATTTATATTATAATAATATTTCACTGTTTTTACTGTATTTTTGATCAAACAAATGAAGCCTTAAAAACCAGCCTATGCCACAATTTCAGTATGATTATATCACGTTGCTTCTTGTACATTATTAATAACCAAGACTTAACAAACTTACACTTAAAGCACCACAATAACAGCTTTACAAAACAGTTTAAAGTTCAGACACAGAGCTGGTTCGTAGATCTACTGACACCAATGATCTCTACGATCAACTTAGCTCACGATGCTTTTGAGAAACGCATGTATTGATGTGTAAAGCATTGATAAGAGTAAACAGATCGCAGAACTACTGACACCAATGCGTGAGAAACAGCCCAGATCAGTGATATTAATAAAGCAGTGAAGATGACTGTTTTCCTCCATTCTGTTGAAACACAATGATGACTCTGAGGCGGAGTGATTTACTCTTTCTGTCTGCTGAGCGAGTGGACGAGGAGTTAAACCCAGCAGAAGTGGAAGTCATGAATCACACATCATTCTCCACTGAGTCATGCTAGTTTCTCCTATAAAAGACTTGTTGTTGGCTGATAAACTGGAGCGAGGTTAGCCAACATGAACCCTCAGTCACGGGGAGGTGGGTCAGATAAGCGCACGACGAAGGAGATACAGTAGAATACTTTAATTCAAAACTCACATATCACTGATAATAACAATAAACTACATGTACTTCCTATAGGGTTAGGGTCTGTTGAGGGTTAGTTGCATGTAATTATGCATAATTTACTGTTATTACTACGGTAGGTACATGTAACAAGGACACTGTAAAATAAAGTGTTACCAATATTAGTTTATAAAAATACAACGGTTCATTGAGTGTTCATGTTAGATCACAGTGCATTAACTCATGTTAACAAATATGATATTAATAATGTATTAATAAATGTTGAAACTATCAACTAAATGCTGTAGAAGTATTGTTCATTATTAGCTCATGTTACCTAGTTAACTAATGAACCTTATTGTAAAATGCTACCGTTATTTGTACAGAAAATAACAGTGATCCCGATGGCGGAGCAGTGCATGCTGGGAAGAGAAGCTTGTGTTCTGTCCAAGAGCAACTCGACACACAGAGCAGCGATTCAGGATTCATGATGAAGCGCCTGTTCAATCTCCCTTGTGTTTTAACACACAGATTCGAGAAAAACACATGATTTATGCTGTGCGAGTGCAATCTACATAGAAAACACACACAGGATTATTTTGACACGTTTTATGAGCGATTACTCGAGGAAGTAGTGTGTGGAAGTGGGATCTGATACGCTTTATCAGAGGACGTCACATGATTTGAAGAATAATCTATACTGGTAAATGATAAAATGAGCAGGCATGGCTAAACTGGGAATATTTAAACCGTTGTTGTTGCTCAGAAATCGCAGACGCAAAGACTTGTTTTGGGTTAGAAAACTTGCTTGTAAATCAAAAAAAATTAATTGAAGGAAACTGGTAAAACAATAGTCAAGAACTTGTAGAAGAAATGAAATGTTGATATGATAAAGCAAACAAAGGCCTCTTCCGTGGAGTTCAGTGCACATGTTTCTGATTATCGTGTTACTCCCTCTCCACTGTCTGACCCAACATCCCCTTACAGTAGCTCCACATTCCTTTCTTTATTTAAGATTTTTTTTTTACATATTCATTAAGTTTCTATATATTTTTTGAATCAGAATTTTCTATGGTAGCCCAACTGAAGCTTTTCTTTTTGCGGGTCACATAACCTGAAAACCAGGACCTTACCTCTTAAAAAACTTGCCTTGACGATGCTTTGGTTTTGTGGAAGGTTACCAGGGTGTTGCTATGCAGTTGCTAAGGTATGTTAGGCAGTTGCTAGGGTGTTGTAGATGGTTGCCTGGTTGTTGCTATGCAGTTGCTTAGGTATTCAGAGTGTTTAACATGTTGTTGTGCATTTGCTAGAGTGTTGAAGATGGTTGCCAGGGTGTTGCTAAGCAGTTGCTTAGGTATTCAGAGTGTTTAAGCATGTTGTTGTTCAGTTGCTAGAGTGTTGTGGATGGTTTCCAGGGTGTTGCTATGCAGTTGCTAAGGTATGTTAGGCAGTTGCTAGAGTGTTGAATATGGTTTCAAGGTTGTTGCTATGCAGTTGATACGGTTTTTGTAATGTTTATCATGTTGTTGTTCAGTTGCTAGAGTGTTGAAGATGGTTTCCGGGGTGTTGCTATGCAGTTGATAAGGTATTCAGGGTGTTTAAGGATGTTGCTGTGCAGTTGCTAGTGTGTTGTAGATGGTTGCCAGAGTGTTGCTTTGCAGTTGCTAAGGTGTTCAGTGCGTTTATGCTGTCGTGCAGTTGCTAGTGTGGTAGATGGTTTCCGGGGTGTTGCTATGAAGTTGCTATAAGGTGTTCAGAGTGTTTAAGCATGTTGTTGAGCAGTGTTGTAGAGGGTTGCCAGGGTGTTGCTATGCAGTTGCTAAGGTGTTCAGTGTGTTTCTTTATAGCATTGAGCAGTTGATAGGGTGAAAAGTTAGGATTCGTGTGATCTAACTGCAGACTTTACGGCAGCTGCGTAAGGCATTATATTGTATAACCTGCTCTGGGTTCTTCATCATAACACACATGGTTTGAGCTAGACTTCCAGACACTGC